>JAWWEW010000023.1:50066-74255 GCA_035583185.1 Anabacerthia variegaticeps | reverse complement strand
TACTGAGTCTTTAACTCAACACATGAGTTTTCTCACTTTTACCCTTCTGATTCTCTCCCAGTCCCACTGGTGGGGGAGTGAGTGAGTGGCTGCTGGGGTTTGGCTGCTGGTTGGGGTTAAACCAGGACAATGATTACTGCAGAGTCTGGAGTGTTTGCTCAATTCACACAGGACTTTACCAGGAGACAACTGTTTTTCTTTGCTGCAGCATTTGAAGCTTAGGAATTTAATTTTGAGCCTCAGAACACTGAAAAAAAATTATTTCAGATATTCTAGAAATGAAACAGAACTGTGCCCATTTTTGGTTGCCTTGAGACCAAAACCTCTGGGTATTTCCTGTGGCTGGTGTTTTACGCAGTGGACTGTGAGAAACTCATAATCTAATTACCAGTGCTGACTGATTCAAAGTGATCTGGGACAAAACCCAGGCCTGTGAGAAGCAGCAGGTGGATTTTCTGTATCTTGGGCTACAGCATATGGGAGCTCCTTTAAATTCTGTCAAAACAGATGTATCGTTCACATAGAATGCTTTTAAGAATTTTCCCTTTCAGAAAATGTTTCAGCTCGTTCTATTTTCAGGTGCCAGCCTGAATCATCAAGGCAGTCAAATCATAAACTGCTCTTCATATCCTCAGAGGCACATCAGAGCATACAAATGCACCCCAAATGAGCATCTGACACAGTATCATTTTCTCAATCCAGATTCCAACTTCCATAGTCACTTTTCTGACTATGACACATTTACTAATGTTCTTCTGACTATAATTCCTAGACCCACTTAGATAAAGATGAGGCAATTCAGGAAAAGAAACTGTCTGATGATATGGCACGTATCACAGTTGGAGATCAGGGGTATGTTCCTGATTATAATTTCTTTGTTTATTTTTGGCAGTGTAACCTAGTCACTAAAACTTGGAATCAGGCTTTATGTCCTATTGTCATTTTTTTCATTCCATATTTTCCAGGGAAAATACTCACAGTAAGTTCAACATAATGAACACCATGCTGCCCTGCAGAACTCTTAAGATGGGAGTTGTCATTTCCCTGTATCAGCAGGATCAGCTGCTTTATCAATACCATGCAGCCAGGTCTGGGAAAAACCAGGGGAAAAATGTAGTGAAGCTAGGATCAGAAGGAAGCCTCTCTAGTGACAATTGCAATATTCTCTATTAAAAAAAAAAAAAAAAAAAAGAAATCAAACAAGCAACTCAAAACAAGAAGGAACAAGGTATTTTTGACAGAAGTGAGACATAACAAACTCCTCCCTTACTGCTGTCAGCATTACTCCAGCTATTTGTGTTGCCAGAGCCACAAAGGAATTAGTACAGATTGTACAATCTTTCTTGTTATTGACCAAAATGGCCTTCACCCTTAAAGACCATTTTCATAGCATTTTCAGCCCTGCCCTAAACCTCTCCCACAGAGTCTTTCTCAAGCAGTGGTAGTTTGTGCTAAATGTATCTTAGTCTTGTGCTAAGATCCCCCAAATAATTTTGCTGGTAGGAAAGAGTTGGGAAGCTTTAGATAGCAGATCCCTCGAAATACAAGCTGAAAACCAAGCTCTCTGTTGCTCTCAGATCAGCATATACTTGTCATGTCATTTAGTCATGGTGTAGGAAAACTCTGAAAAATGCAATCACCTTTTCCTGTGCTACCGTAATAGTGCCTCTTAATACTGGCACTTCAAGGTTCAGTGACCTCGGGCAGTGGGAGAGACTGCATTCCGAATGCTCCTGTCCCCCTCACAAAGATCAGGACAGAACAAAGCAGTGCCCAGTCTCTTGGGTTTTAAAGTTCCTGAGCCTCCTGCAAGATGGGTGTGCTTAAATACCTCCCTGTCAGAAGGGCAGGGACGTTTGGCAGCTTTTTGTATTAGTATTCAGAGAGATCCGAGAATATATGAAAGTGACTGACACTACTAAAAACCCTCTTATTTTCATGCCTGTCCTTCCATCAGGGATTCCCTTTGAACTTGAAAGAACATAGTAAATTTAAGACTCAACTACCCTGCAGCCTTATCAGGAAAACAAAGTTCCTGGAATTCTAAACTAACCAAGACCTTGTTATCTGGCTTTTCTTTCCTGATATTTGAGGGAAGCATCAACAAGTGAACTTAGTTTTCTTGTACATCAGAGATTCACCCAGTTGTTAAAGGAGAGCATTTTCAGGAGAGAAGCAGAGCTTAACTGCTAATCTGTAGGGCTGAAGGAAAGTGCTCAGTGGCTCTCCTCTGTCTCCTAAAAGGTCAGGTTCAATTCCCAGATTAAAATTAGAGCTGACTGTACTTTTGCTTGGCTGAGGCTTTTTTAGTTGAAAAATCAGATTTCGTATGATTAAAAATGGCATAGATTTATGACATTTGGGAGGGATGAATCTATTAAATAATTCCACTCATCTCCCCCCAGTAATTCTGGAAAATCAAAACCATTTTAGTTCTGCAACTCAAAAGCATGGTTTAGTTCAGAATTTACTTTAGTTTGTGGGGGGGGTTTTAACTTGAAAATGAAACAATCAGAAAAAAGCCAGGAACTATGAAATTCTTCTGTTTTGTAGGGGTTTTTTCTTGGACTTTTCAGTTAGGCACACATATTTTATACACATAGCCACTAAAGCAATATTTTTCCTTAGAACTGCAATCAAACGACAAGTTAGTTGTCCAGACAACCTAAAATATGTTTTTTTACATTTTTTATCATCTTAATATATGTCACTCTCACAGGGGCTCTTTACCCTGAGTGTATTCACTGTGATGTGGTTTTATTTCACTGCCACTGTCTGGATTTTTTAAGCATGGCAACGTGAGACTACAAAGTTTAAAGGAAAGATTTTGAGGTACCCAGTTTTATCTCACATATTGCCCTTATCTATTTAAGGACCAGAATATTTGACTTCAAAAATGCATTCTACTGTATGCAGTCATTACTTCTGAACACGTACTAAGGAAGAGTCCTTTCTGAGCTCTTCTAGCCTGCTCTCAGAACTAAGAATACAGACCGATACCTGAAATGTAAGAGGGTAAGAAATTTTCATCAGAAAACACCAAACTAGCTATTCTTGAATAGATCCACCTGCCCAGAGGACCCATCAGGGGGATGTAGTGGGTTTATACCTGAGTTTATTAGATGTATTCAAGACACAAGGACAAACTGCCAACAGACTAAAGAGGTATTTAATTTGAGACAGCTGAGAATGGCTGGATGGAGACTGCACAACAGACACAAGCAACTATGACTTGTCTCAGTGGATCAGTACCTAGCTGTATTTCCTTTGAGGAAAAGAAGTCTGAGGACATCCCTGTGATGCTGGTAAAGCTGGTGTAGCATGAGTCAGACGGAGCACCAAAAGGTGTTCTCTGATGATAGGTCTAAATCTGCTTGCTCTACACTTTTGACAGACAGCATGTAATTAATCCAGCCAATTACTCAAATGGAGGGGTCCTTTAATAAGCTCTTTAAGAAGGTTCTTGGCAAAACAGGCAGTGCCTCTTAAATATGTTCTTTCATCCATTAACTCTAATTGGTTGATTAAGATAAAATTAATTGTTCCATGCCACTGAACAACAAATCTTTAAGGCAGTTTTTACATTAACCTCCCTTTGGATCCTGTAAAAGAAGAATTCTTGTTGGATAATTAAAAATGTGCTGTACATTATAAATCACTTTGCTGGGTGGCACATCAAACCACAGACTACGAGATTAGATTTGTCTTTAAAATGCAGTATCATTCTGTTGCTTTTTGCTACAAATCCAATCTAGAGATATACCCCATGTCATTGAGCAGTGGATTCTGGAAAGGCTGCAGAATTCTAATGTGCAATAAATCTTCAATTCAATAAATCTTTTCAGTAAGACTCAGGGTGGGGGTGGGAGAAGAGAAGGACGTGCATAGAACACTCATTGACAATAAAAGGCCTGACCATTTCAAACAGGCTGTATCTTGCCAATGTGCACTCTCACCACCCTGTCTGCAGCACATGCATTTTTTTCTGCATGATGCTAGGAGTGCTTAAATCACACCAATATCACTTCTATGCCCTATAAACATCATCCAGGGCAAATCTGCAATACATAGCAGACTCTCCTTGTGTAACCTCACTGAAATGTATTTCTGGGTCATATAATGAAAACAGAGAAGACAAAGAAGTCCATCCAGGCGTGTAAGCCCTTGGGACATGAAGATGGTATGTACACATTCCTCTTTCTCTGCACTCTAATTTGATCAGAAAAGTAGCCATCAGAATGGATTCCAGCTGCTAATAAAGCCAACATCTGCTGAGGTCCTGGGACCATTTCCTGAGAGGTATGTGGGACTGTGATTTCTCATAAACAAAGGCAGGGTTAGATCCAGCACGTTGTGTCTGAAGAGTGGCAGCCCTCTGAGGCTGTTCTGAGACACAGCTGGTGTGTGTGCAGGATGGTGAGGTGCAATGCAAAGCTGTGAGAGAGTTTACATTGACTTCCTCGCTACCTACACTGTCCCCCCACACCTGCATCCCCAGCAGGAACCAGGACAAATGGCTCCATGGATATGAGGAAACAGGAGAGCAGTCACAGAGCTGCTGTAGGATTGGTACCTGACTGTGGGTAATGTGTTAAAGGCTCTCCTTCTTTGGTATTAATATGACATTACTGGTACTGTTCAGAGACACTTCTCAAAGGTGCTTGTTAGAAAAACACTGCCATCCAAGAGCATTTAATAGCTGTCTTTCCATCTCTAATGCCTGACAATGCAAGGTGAAGCACTGCCTAGCCCTGAGCAGCAAGTGTTTATCTCCCACAGACGGCTCCCTGTCTTGAAGTCCTGCATTAACTGCTACCATCTTCTCAGTCCCTATGGCAACTCAGACAATACTCAAGTAAACAGAAATAAAGACAAGACTCATGTCAGAGCTGTCTGTGGCTACTACCAAGAATTTCAATAGGTTGTCCACAGCTCAAAGTCAGGATATACTACTGGGATCCCTTACTCTCCAATGAATTTACAACACTTTCTTTCAGGTTTATGCTGCAAGATGCAGTAACAGGTGAAAGCTGATGAGATTTTATTTTCCATCATGTTCACCAGATCACAAGTGAGAATGTCTCTTTCCCTTGTGTCTATGCTGAGTCTCTGATCCTCCTTCCCTCTGTCACAGCATTTTTATGGGACTTTCTCCCATCTACAAGATCTAGAGCACAGCATATCCCACATCTACATAAAGAAAAACTATGAATAGATTTATATAAGTGTTTTTAAGAAATTTATTTAAAAACCTCTCACAATGCTTATGATCACCATGTTTCTCCTACACTTAATGACTGTCAGCAAAATTCCATACAATTGATCCATACAGGTCTGTAAGGGACCTGAGCCCTAATCACCCGATCACTTCTGTGCTATCTCCAGAATTAATATTAATCTATCACCAGTCCTGGGAAGTGCCTGACCTACAAAACTGAAATTCTGTCTCTTGTAAAGCTCATCAGTGCTATGGATGTATGCTAGCTTAGTGTAGGCACAGAGCAGGGATTTAAGGGGCAGAGAACTAGGAACTGAGTGGAATCAGCACCTAGGACTTTTTGTCTGAGAAAGCAAAAAGAGGAAAGGATGGGAACATCCTTCCCAAAGTGACTACCTAAAATCTAGGCTGAATCTGTAGCTCAAGGCTTAACTTTCCTTCCAAATCCAGATGTCTTGAAAGCCTGCTTTGCCTAGGTTTGTCTCCAGGTCTAAGTCTAGATACACGTTGCTTCTACTACAAATGCAGGGTAATGTCAGCGATATTGCTATTATACACAGCAGTGAGCCAAAAGACAGCTTGAAGTGTGTTGAACATGGGTATCTTTTTTGGATATCCTTTGACAGTCATGCCTGTACTGAGCAGCTCTAGCTGGGACAAGCAGTAAAAAAACAAAGCATGAGTTAATTTTATCTTCTTGACAAAACTCTTCTTGAGTTTTACCCTAACAAGAAAGCATGGTAACTGGACTGCTCATTTGGATGAGCATAGTCTTGATATGGGCACTGTATGAGCAAGTGTATCACAGATCAAAACTTTCTTTTCAGCTAACAAATCATGTGTCTTTCATCTGCCCCTGTCTTCTAGAAAATGTCAGAAACACCTGGAAATTTGGTGCTCTTCTTTCAAAAGCACTTCTTGTGTCGGAGGCTCTTTTGATTATCTCTAGAATGTTTTCCCCTCATTTGCTCTCTGTTGGGACAGAAATAACCACAGCCTGATGGTTTTCTTTGGGCCACAGTTCAACTGACTTAATTATCATTGGAAGGGGCAGGTTGCACCTGTATAAAAAACAGATGCTTTAGCTGTACCTATTGTTTCTGCTGCATTATTTATCCAAGGAGGGAAAGACTTCAGGAGTTTCTAATGGCCATTCTCTGTGCTCATCTGATGCAATACCACAGCTGTATTTCTCAGAGATGATAAAAATGTAGACATTGCTGTTAGGATTCTCCTGCCAGCTGCATGCCAACACACTTCAAATGCTAAACCACTGTCATAACTACTTGTGCTACTTTCTTAGGTTTTACAAAGGAGCTCTAATCTTTTTCTGATCAGCAGTTATGTTCTTTGCCAAAATCCTACTTGGACCCACTCTGCCAGCTCCTTTGCTTCCACAGAGAGCCTGTGCACTGGAGAACTGCTGCAGAAATCAGGCATCAGGGAGCAACAAGCCCTAAACAGACAATAACCAGCCACAGCCTCAGAGAGTGCTCCTGGGGAGCTTTTGGTTTGCAATAGAGATGGTGTATGGAATCAGTAAATGCACAAATTTAAGGACCACTCCTTCCCAGGGGCTGTGAGTTCAGTGTAAACAGTGACACTGATGTGCAGCTACAATTACTGTGTTGGAAAGGCTTTTTGTTCCCTTTCTCCAGTGACCTCTGCAAAAGCATCAGCTCCACTGACTCTCTAAACTTGAAGTGTCTGTGGAAAAATGAGCAGCCCAAGGGCCAAGCTCAGTTACTCCTAACTGCATCTAATGTAGCAGGGAATTAGCATCTCCACATGTTAATAACAGTGAGCTTCCAAACAGACTATGTTTTGCATTTAAGGACTTTTGACAGCTACATAGTTCAGTCATAGACACTGGATGGCATGAGCTCTATGATTAATTCTGTGTCCTCTTGTACTCTATGCACTTTCTCACCCATCTCCTTATGTGAGCTTTTACAAACACAGCTATCTGTGACTACAGCCCATGTGGCCAGTGATTACTAGAGGGGAAAGAGATTTGGCCTCCTTACCCTCCCAATTAAAGGGTACAAGTTTTTAAAGGAAAATAATGGTAATGACATTTATTATCAAAAAAGAAAAAGTGGTTTCTGCTTGCAGGCAATAGAGCTCCCCAGGGACAGACTAATCTCAGCCATCTTCTGGAAGATCTTTTAAAGTTTTTGTTGATTGTCTGATGAATATTTGAATGTAAGGGATCTCTAACCAACTGTAAAGGGACTTCCTAAATTCTTCTAAAATCCTTTACAGAAGCTTTTCCAGCTCTCTCATACTCTTGGAATGAGTTTAAGTGTGTGAACTTAAATAGCAGTAAAACAGACCTCCATTTTAGAAAGTTTCTTTTCTATGGCAAAACAGAGGTAGAAGAAAGTTGGTTTATGAATCACAATTATAGCTACATTTTCTTGAATGACTGAATGAGTATGTGAGCCACAACCTTACAAAATACTTATCTACAGAATTTTTTGGCGATGAGGAAAATATACAAAGGCTATGATCTACTGCCACTCGTAGAGGCGTCAGTTGTATCATGCTTGTGTAACTCTCTGGTGTGCATATTATTTGACATACTTTAGAAGTTAAATTGTTTCTAATGTCTTCACTGAGAGCAAAAGAAAATGGAGGAGAGTGGGGAGAAGATATTGAACAAAATCTCATTTATTCAGCCAGTTTAAAGAAATGAAGAGGTGGCATTTTTAGCTTCCCCCCTCTGTAATGGGTGCAGTTGCATGCAGGTTTAATTCAGGTCACTCTAGTGGACATCATAGAACAGTCCTGAGTATTCTGCCTTTGTATACATCAGACTGTCAAGTTGTGCCTCTCTGCTCTAAGTAACAGCCTTGTATGTTAATTAGCACCTCAGTTCAGCAAGTACTTGTCTATTTTTAAACATATCAGAGATGCAAATGGAGTGGACCTGTATTCTGCATCTGCCTTTGAGAAAGGGTTGGTGGATTCTTTCAGTAGTTGACATGCTGCCTCTTGGACAAATCTGGCAATATTGCTATATTGGGTTTTCTAAGAACCTCCTTTTTATTTGAAAACTTACTGGTCTTTTATGTAAATTAAAGCACTGTGAATTTCCTTGAGGTTATATAAATTGCATTGGTTCACAACTATAACAATATTCATGTGTATTTGTTTTACTGTGATAAATATGACAACATTGCTTGTCCTTTCTTGGTCATTGCTATTTTCATGTATGAGCTGTTTATACTGAAGCTTCCATTACATAATTATGTCTAGACTTTCCCTGTATCCCTCATACACTATGCTTAGATACCACACGGTGCCTCTCTAAGAGTTGGCGATTTAATCTTATATAGCATATGTGCTTCTCATTTGAAGGAGCAGAGGGAGCCATGAATATAGCACCTTGATTTCACTAGTTAAAAATCTGTGCCATTTGTAGCAAATTCACCCTAATGGTTTAAATTTCACCTTAGGGACATACGAAGGTCTAAGTAGCACGCTATTCAGACCATTTTTAGACAGAGAAGTCATGTTCTAAGATGTCTATAATGCTCAGCTTTTGTTAGGCTGTTTTCTGTGTATCCTACAGAAGGGTAGGGAATAGGCAGTCATATAGACTGTCCCAGGCTGCTCATCAGTGACTGATGACCTGCAGGGAGCAGAGAAGATATAATCACTTTAAGTGGCATAATTTAAACATAGGTTCATAAATCCAGTGGTGAGGCAAGGGGACAGCTAAATATTCACTGTAGAGGGAACTAATTGCTCATCCACTGGATTTTTCTCCTTTTACAGGAAGGGGATTTGTACCCTCTATGACCCACTAACCATAGGCAGTAGTTCTCTCGCTGTCTAACTATATAATATGATTTGGTATACATTTTGGAGTCGGTATGCACCAATGCCATCCTTGTGATCTTGCGTGTAGGCCCAGCAGAAGCCCATACTGACTGTGGCTCTGCAGGAAGAGGATTACAAGGCTTACAAAGCTTTGAATGTAGCTGCTTACCCACAAAGCATCCTCTCCAATAACCAGCACTTCAGATGCTGCACTGTTGTATCAGTCCTTAAGCATCTGTGTGTTCCTGCTTCAGACTGGCCAAACTATAGGAAAGATACCACTTGCTTGACATACACTGATCATGGGTTTTTTTCTGACTTTCTACTAAATACAATTTTTTCTCCATCTTCTCCTTGAAGAAGCACATCCTTGTGAATAAAATACATTTACAAAGGAATGGGATACTGAGGAGGTGATCAGCTTTCTTGATTGTACTAAGGCTTAGAAGCATCAGATACATGACATTTATCTTGAAAAGCAGTGGAAAATTAGAATCTTGGGAGTAATTTACAGGCACGAGACTGCAATTCTAGAGACCTATTAGATATTACATAAGACTATTAGATATTACCATAAGCACTGGATTCCTCACACAGGCCTCAAAGAATTCACTTAAGAGTCCAAGTCTGAGGAACCCCTGGTGCTGGTTAAGTACAATGATCAGACTGAGGGTCTTCTAGTATGTATCAGTGACCATTTTACATAGAAGGATATAGGGATGTACAGGTAACAGCAATATAGGCTTTTGCCTTATTTTTTATGAATATTCAGCATTACAGTGGGATTAGCTATGGAACTGCAGGAATACTCCTATTATTCCTCACTTCTCCCTGTCTTCTTTCCTCTGGATTTTGAGCATCTTAGCAGAAAGAAGGATTGAGACTTAGCAAACCTGCTAAATCCAAATAATGGAAGTAGAAAGCAAAAAGGGGAATGAAATTCTGAAAATGCCCAACTTATGGCACTTTACTGACCTTATCTAAATGCTGATGAAAGACTCTCTCCATCTCTCCCAGACTATGAAATCAATGTTTGCGATATCTCTTTCCCATCATCCTGGTGTTTATTGCACTGCCATATGCACAGCTGATGCTTTGAAGGTCAGGCTAGGTTAGTGAAGCTATTCTCTAGAACATATGCAGAATACTTTGATTCTAACTGACCTTCATCTGATGAAAAGTCTAGCCAGTAACTGTGGTGAAACTGCTCTGAGCTGTTGAGGGTCAAGGATGTGCTGCAGATTACAGCATACTGTCCCAGAGGCTGGGCACAGCTGTCTTTTCTTTAAGCATGAACAATTGGTTTGTGTTGCTTTGCACTTTGTAGTGCAAATCTTCAGAGAAAAGGAGCTAGAAAGTGACTTTTCTAAAACCAGGGAATTGCAGAATTTTTATGGTTGGAAGGGATCTCTGCAGATCATCTAGTCCAACCCCCGCTGCCAAGGCAAGGTCTCCTACAGCAGGTTACACAGGAAAATGGAGTCTGATTCAGGCTATGTAGACTGGGAAAAGATCAAGGGAATTTTGTCCAATTCCATTTAAGATGCATTATTTCTATACTGTACAGAAGCCTAATTATGATCTATATTATTATACACCTGAATCAGAGTTTAATTATTAATATCAGATAAATAGATTTTTGCTCTTCAGGGGGCAGTATCCCCAGTTCTAGTCTGGCAATGGTAATTCTAAGTTAAGATTTATTTCTAGAACACTTTCCTTATTGAACATTTTCTACAAACTTGGTTGCTTCTAATTAGAAATTATTGGCTTAAATCTACTACACATGGTCTTTCCTTTCAAGCAAGAAAATTAAACAGTGAATCTTCTCATCTGACAGTTTCTGTGAGTCCCCCTCCCATCCCACTTTTCCCCGGTCACACACGGTAGTGAAGGTTTCTGGATTATTATAATTTTTTATAACACTCTCACATTCTGTTCTCTGAAGTGTAATAAAAGACTTGTACTTGGCCATTCATCAAAAATATAGCAATTCCATAAAGTATCAACAAACACTAAATACAAGTGCTCAGGTGAATGCACCAAAGAGAAGTTCATGGGCTTAAGTCCCATGTCTTGCAAGAGTTTAATCCAACACACTTGTACTCTCAAATCATTGAAATAAACCTCCAGATATGAGCAGCCTGGAGTTCAAAGTAATTTCTTATCCCTGTTTGATAGGTATTCCTACTAGAAATCTTAAATCCATGGTGAGGTATTTTAGGAAGAACTGCTAGAGCAGGAAGTAAAACATCCATGTCCGTACATCAGGTATGCGTGTCTAAGTAAGTGCATGTGCTTGTATGATTTGTTTTGCTTTACAATTAGACCACACACTGTTACTTCAAGTATATTATGCCACTGCATATGTATAACTCATTTACATCTCATCAAAACTTTTCTGGCACATCTTTGTCCAAAAAACGCTGAGAAATACAGCAAATAAGAGCTATTGCAGCAGCAATTATGTCTGCCTGGTGCTCTTCCCCTCCACCCTGGTTATCTTGACAAAGGCGTTGTACAGGAGCAAAACTTGCATGCACAACAAGCAGCAGACTGAAGAATTATGTTCAAGCCTTGACCTTGAGACTTCCTGAACCAGTTTGGATTGGCTCTCCCCCTTTGAAACTAGAGGCTTCCACAGGAAGTTCATAAATGGGCCCAAGTCACAGCAGTTGACGTAGTTCTAATATTTTTAACTTGGTTCTTCAAGAACTGCCTAAAATGGGCGGCGTTTCATGGACAGAAAGAACTGGCCAGCTTTTTCAGGAGCAAACGTCAGCATGCTGGGTGCAATGCAGTTTGTGCTGAGCACGGCTCTGGGGATGTGGTGGTGCATGTTGTGAAGCTGCACTGCACTCCATATCCCAGTGGCAGCATCACTGAGGCTGGCAACACTGCAGGCAGCCAGCATTTCCAAAGAGTTAAAACACAGGCCTGTGTCCTACACTCCTCAGTTTCAAGTCCATTTGGATTCACAGCTCAAGCCTCGATGTCTTTTCCCATGTCTACTCACCATCCCACATCATTCTTGTCTTAGAAATGGTTTGCAAGACTCATTCAGAGATGTTAAAGAAGAGCTCTTTTACTCCCCAAGTCTGAACTACCCTAAGAGGGGTGTGTCAAATGCCCGTGGTTTGTTCCACTCACAATGACAGGGGAGAGGAAAAGAAAAAATAAGCATTGCAAAGAAACACAAGTATTAAATCCTTAGGAGAAGAATGATGGATGGAAATGGACATGAAAACCTTGCTTTAATATTTTTATCTTTTCCACAGAACTCTACCAAAATGCAACTACATTGAAGATATTAATTTTAATTCATTGGCTTTGTTTACTTATTACCCATTGAATATGAACTTAAAACACTCTTCTTGTTTACATCTCTGCATTCCACTGATTGTATGCTATAATCTGACAACAGATTCAAATTCAAAGGTGTTGAGTGCATGTATGAAAAAGGCATTTTCTTGTCTGCAAACAACCTAATGGAATGAGGTGAAACATTGTTATTAGTGTTAGCAATGCATGATTTCAGACAGAACAATTTAATTCATTTATAAATCAGCAGCTCTGTCAAAGGGCCATGATAGTCTTTAAAGCAACTTCTAAAATTAATTGTCTAGTCTGATTATTTCATGACTTGGGATTTTCTGGTCCTTTGGTACTTAACTGATGTACTTTGAAACATAACTTATGTACATATTGTTATTTTGAGAAATTGACAGGAATGAAAAAATGAAGCAGGACTCCTTCCAGGCTCTCTTTTCATTCAGTCAAATGGTTGGAAACCTTTCTTACTGAAGAACAAAGCAAGCTTTCCCTGCTCCACCCTCCCAGCCAAAAAAATTAGACCCACTGGATAAACTAAATTTTTGAATGCTCTTTGGTTTCTGTCTGCAAATTGTAGGATCCAGATCCAGTATTCATTTAAAAGGTGAAGAGTTAGTTAGGTGTCTTTTTTCTTTTCACTCATAAAGGCTTATCTTGTATTCTTCCAATCTTTCTTGTAAGCATTTCCTGAGAGGGGGTTTAAGTAAACCAACATGGAGGATCTGCCTACTGTACCTAGCAGGGGAGGCCTTTCCTGTTTGGCCAAGGCTAGCAGGTCTTACATAAGAATTTATTACAGTACCTTTCTGTTTCCTGGTCTGTGGTTTGCTGCTTGTTCTCAAAGCCAGTGAAACTGCTCATATCCACATAGCCGTCATTCTCATTAGCAGTAGATAATGCCCTGCTGGGATCTTCAAAAAACTCAGTAAAAGTTCCTGCTCTGGTGGATCTTCGAGGAGGAATTTGTATGTTTTCATAGTCAGAATTCATAGCAGGAATGTTCTCATAGTCAGACGTGTCAGCATTGGGAAAAGAAATAGACCTAGGTTTCGTTAATGGAAGTGGCATGAAAGGAGGTCTGGACCGGTCCTCGAAGGACTCCACCCTTGACACACTCCTACTGAAGGACCTGGGCGTTCCTTTTCTTTTACCATCCTTATAGAAGAGAACGCCTGAGGGAGATTCAGATGCACGGAGCTTCCCCACCTGTGATTTTAGTTGAGGTGAGCTACTGAGGCTCCTCCTGTCTAGTTCCATCAGCCTTGGAGGCCCATGATAGCTGGACTCTGATGAGGACCTTGAAGAAGAAACATTAACATCTACATGGACTTTATTTTCAGTTTTCTTCTTGAATTTTAGAGTAAGGAACCTCTTAAAAGAAGATTTCTTTTTCTTGGAATACTTGTCAGTTGAGTCATTTTCTATCAAAAGTGAAGGAGAACTTTTAGTGATTGGCTTTTTGGTGATGTAGGCAAGTTCAAAAGGAGGTGGTATGTCAACAACTGAGGATGGAGTAGATATGCTACATGATGAAAGATGATTTCGCTGAGAAAAACTACCTGAGGAACCATTGACACAAGGCAACGACAAATTGTCTTCTGTCCGTTTTATTCTAACATCATCTAGTATGCAGCCATCACTTTCTCTGTAAACAGTGATAGGTATCTCTCTCCCTTCAACAGAACAAGAGCGAGGATATAAAATGAAACGTCTTGACTTTGTTTGTAATGCCCTGTTGGCTTCCACTGATTTTCCTTCCAGTGAAAATAAATTATTGCTTAAGTCTTCTGTCCCAGAGCCATTGAGGGAAGATGGTAACTCAGTTTCAGGTCCAGTTTCTTCTGGAACAGTTTCTGGGACATAGCCTGGCATTTTCCCAGAGAGTGACCGTGTTCTAGTGACAATGCTTTTACGATCAATGGACAGCAAGTTGTTTTCACCATCCATGCCTAATTCATCCCTTTTACTGTGATCAGTTCCTAAAGCAGTCTGTACATCATAAGCAATTTCATTTTCTGCAGGAAGCACATAAGGATCATCTAGGGAATCACTGCCAGTTTCTCTTTCCTCTGATTCTTCAGGCATAATGACCAATTTAGGAACTGCTAGATTTTCATGCAAAACAGGTTTGATCCCACATTCGACATTAGTTTTGCTATGCTTACAGAATTCTAACTCTTCCTCAAGTGACACCTGTTGAGGTGAACTTGGGACACTTCTGCTGAGGCTGTTTGCTTCTACCTCATTGCCTTCAAGCTGCAGTTCATCTGACTTAGAGGTTCCCACAGTACTTTCACGATGCTGTACAACAGTCACATCTTCCAGCTCTGGCTCCATCCCTGGACTACAAGGTAGACTATCAGAGATCACACCATCTTCATGCAGAGAGGTCTCATCTGTTTGAAGACTCCCATCTGAATGTTCCATGGGTATTTCCTCACCACATTCATTCTCACAAGGTGCAATTTGACAGCCACCATCCATATTCTCTGCATTCTCAGTTTCTTCTTCCTCTTTCCCAGAGTCTTTGCTTGCTTCACAGGCTACCTCTGATGTCTTCTCACCTCTCCTCTCACTGGTCTGGCAGCCATCACCAGCACTTCCTCTGTGTGTATTATTGTGCTCATCTGGTTCTGCTTCCTCCTCTTCAGCTGCTGATTGATGGATGAACTCGCCTAAACCATTTAGGGCACTAGATCCACATAGTTCTAAGCCAGAAGCTGTTTCTTCACTGGCCTCATCAGGCAGGATGTCAGGTCTTGCACAGTCATAATTTTCTAACTCCCCTTCCATGTTCAAATCAAGCTCTGCATGCACACTGTGGTCATCATCATGTGCTAGATACCCATCTGCTTTTTCTGAAATCTCAGACAGTTCCTCCTCCTCCTGCCCTGCTTTCTCACAACATTGGATTGATTCATCTGCAGGCAGTGGAATTACAACGGTATCTTTACAGGCATCACCCGTTAGTTTCTCATCTCTACTGAAAATGTTATCACTGTCAGTTTTACAATCACTATTGTTCTTGACCAGTTCGAGGTTGTAAGAAGTTTCCTGTTTGTTTTTTGTTTCAATACAATCACCTACAACATCCTCATCTTCATCTACATTTTTGGAAGCATCGTTATCCCTATCTGGGGTATCTGAGGACTCCTCAGAAAGTACTTTGGACTGGTTACAGTTTCTGGCTGACTCTTCAGAGTCCAGTTCCATTGGCTCAGCAATATCTGAAGAATTATGGTGATTATGGTGCTCATCTTCAATGACTTCTCGATTACTGGTATTCTCCTCATTAGCAGTGCTATCCTCTTCCTTCCCTACCTCATCTGGAGTTTCTGAGACTTCATTTTCCACAGAGGAATCCAGGTTCAGATCATGCTCATGTTCCAAATTATTACAGTCTTTGCTGGTCAGCTGAGCTTCAGGAACTACTATGTATTCATTATCTGCCTCAGATTCTAGGCAATCAGCACTGCATTGGTTTCCTTCATACAGCTCTTCATCAAGACATAGCAATTTCCCATGTGGGCATTTATTTAAGTTATTGTTGGCAGAAACACTGGATTTGCCCTCAGTGTCAGCTGAGAATTTTGGCTTGGGAGCAATAGGTGGTTTGGGACCCCTAGACACAGAGGTCGAGTTATGAAGAATATCAGCCCTAGGCAGTGAAGGAGAAAATCTGGAGACAGCTACTGGAGAAAGATGACCGATAATCTTTGGTTTTGGTGCTAGTGGTGGTTTTGTGATTTCTGGAGGAAAGAGAAAAAAGTCATGTTAGTCATCTTAGTTTCTTATTATAGCAAGCAGAATATAACCTACAGTGGACTTTATAATCAGTGACTTCTAATGCATTAGGAGCCCAGCCAATAGACTCAGCTCTGAAAACAGAACTGAAGGAGGAAAGCATGTGGACTGTCCTTCCATATGGCACCGTAGCTATATTCCAGGGAATACAGTTTAAAGTCAAAATTGAACTGAATTAGATGCAGCCCTGGCACACCTGGAGAGAGAAAGATGTACAGCTGCAGAGCCAAAGATGTATCATATACAGGTGTTCACAGATGGATAACACTTCCCACACTCAGAAGTACTAATATTAGAGACATTTTGGTTCTGCCACAGAAATGTTTGCCCTTTGATTAAATATGAACACTTTGATTCAGTGATGCTGAAGCGTTTCACTGCAATGAAGAAATGCCTTTCAGCCATAGTAGCTGTCCATATAACTCAGTACACTTTGTAGCAATGATTTTAATTTCAGTAGGTAGCTTGCAGAATTTCAGCACTGAACAAAACTAATTCTAATCAAGGCTTAATTCAAACCAATAAAACTGAAGTGAACTCTTGGTGCCCAGACACAGATTCTTCCCACCTTCCATTGCCATGGTAACAAAACATGGAGTTACATTTTGTTTATCAAACAACATAATCGTAAGGGATAAGATAGTTTGCTAAAAGCTTGGCTAATACTTTACACCGATTATGCAGATGAGCTATAATGCACTGAGTGAAATACTTCAACCCAAAACATAAAGCGAGTTATTGGTTTAAACTCAAGTTTCGTTTTCAGTGTACAGCTTTTTCAGCCCTTTAGTCTAAAGACCCTCCATCATCCTGTAAATCCAGGATGCCTTGCAGGTACAATCTTCTATAAACATCAAAATATACTTTAAAAAGTGAATTATCTTGCAAACTAAGGCCAGCCTTCTATTTCTAGTGGTAGTGCTGACGCACATATAGGGGAATTCAAGCAGACTGACAACAAGCTAGATTGAAGCTAGGTGAATTAAGTCATATGTGGCCATTTTACTCACAGTACAGTTTGCATGCCATAACCATTCAGCTGTCTTGGTCCTGAAATTAATATTCTTCTGAAACTAAATGAAACGGTGAAAGACTGCATAAATAGGCAACAATAGGGATCCTCCCTTGTGAGATTTTAGATGAGATGAAATATGTAGTGTGAAGAAGCCAGCATACCAAATGGTTACAGATGGTAATAAATAGAGAGAAGTGATTTCCTCCTACTGATATTTCTTAGCCATCAATAGATAATGACATGGTTAATCAATTAGAAATCTGTACTTATTTTTATAATTTTAATTTATGCATTGTAGTGGAAAAAGGAGAGCTCTCCATTGTAAGGAAAAGCACAGGACAAACTATTTCACCATGACAGAGACAAGAACAATTTTTTGTGAAAAATCTTCATGCCCTATACACAGGAAATAAGAGAACAGCATCTCAATTTGGGACATGGTTCCTATGTGAAATCCTATCATAAATCATGGTATAAGTTTCAGGAACTGTAGCTACTCTGCTGTTATATTTTGAGTATTCTGGAATGCAGACTTTTGATATGTAGAAGTGCAGACAGTTAGAGCTGAGCTGTGCACCGTACTGAGAATAAGGGGATACTGAATACAAACTGCTTAAAAATGATTCTCTGATTGTTCTGATATTTGGTGTCATGGTAGTTTTCTTATTGTTATCTTAGTATAATTTAAATCATTTGCACTGAACTAATACTGGCATATATTTGTTCAGTTAGACTCTGAGAGACATAAAAGGCTGTTTCTTCTGATCTTCTTAACCTTGCTGAGATGTCTTCCAATACTTAGAAAGAAGCTGATAATTTGGCATTCTAATGTAGTCAGAAAACAGTCTTTCTAGAGCTATGAGACACCAGAGAGATTTTATCTAAGTTAAAAACTGAACAAGTGATCTCAGCTTAGCCCAGAAGGAATGAAAAGCCTGTTCTAATCAGGCTCCTTATTGCATATATTGTTTAAGAATTATTGTGTATCTGGGGTTTTATTCCAGCATCATGTGTGGGAGGCTTAAAACAACTTGTGGACAAGGGAGAGAGAACTGCCTATTTGCTAGTCTTCAGTACTGGAGTGTTTCACAGTATCCACTGCTGCTTTGAGCTGCAGGGCATCTGTCTAAACACGGCATGGGTAACTCATCTTTCCCTCCACATTATTTTGGAAACGTTATGTGCCAAACACTCCACCATTGTGGAAGTACCACTGCTTCTTCTGCAGGCAGCATTTGGAGGCTGCAGGGTACTGAAAACTCTCGCCAGTTAAAAACATGGAGGGAATATAAGTGGGTTTAGTATCTTGTAAGCCTGACTCTCCAGCTAGATCTACCTTTGCATTTTCAAATCAGCTATTGCAATGACTGAACATCCTAAACTAACCTTCTAGTAGTAAAATGCATGAAATTTTTATTAGGTAAAACTGAGTCTTTACACCTTTAGCACCACAATAAGGCATTTTTACAACTAACTCCAAGGAAAAAACATCACTTTGGATGTCCTATACCAGTTTCTGCAGTGCCTGGCCTTTCTATGGAATGCCTATCCAGGAATGGGATACAAATATACCTACTCCATTCCCGGGATGTGACAAGTCTTGAACATTCTCTACATTCTCATCCTTGTTCTTGTCAGACAGTGTCTGTACTGAAACAGTGAGTAATGAGGAAAAGACTGGACTATAGACAATGCCAGGATCTCCCAAGCTTTGTCGTATAAACAAATTTGAAATAAAATAATGTCATGAACTCATTTCCTTTAAGTAAAATAACCATGTAACATCCCCTTAAAAGAACTATAGTTTAAACAGTTACCCATTTTCCCTCCAATGATAATTTTCTACAGCAAAACGAATCAAATAATCTTGGCTTTTTCCTTCTGCTACCTTCAGTAACATTGGTGGTAGAAGTAGTGGTCGTTGTCCACAGTATAGTAATAGGCATAAGTGATGTCCCACTCTTACCCACTTGTGCCAGCTACTGGTCACTACTTATTCCTTACATAGTGTTTTCCTAACTGCTCCGCCTGTTGATCTTGCCTTTCATGAGGCTCCTAAAACAATTTTCTTTTTTCTTTGGTGAGGATGCGAGGGAGAGGCAGCAGGAGGAGTACAAGTGTTTGTTTAACAACCCAAACAAAAGAAAGCACGGCTTCTTGCCTTTTACTGGGACAATTTCACTCTGCTTCAATTTCTGCTTCCTTTGCTGTCTAAGCCACTTGAAAGGTTCTGGCTGTAACTTCTAAATGGACACAAAGCAACATTGCACCATAAGCAATGTGTATGTTCACAAATAATTGTGCATGTTTATTTTAGGATGTGTTTTAGTTTGGAGGGAGACACACCCACCTTGTGCTTAAAAGGAAACTCTTGGGGAATACGAATTCCTTTAGCCTGCTCCTCCCCTTATTGTTCGACGCTTCCTTGTACTGACAAGGACCGCTTCCTCTCCTTACCCACCTTCCTTCAGGCAACCCTGCATAGTTCCATTCCTGCCACGGTCCATATGAAATTACATTGCATTAGTCTACTCCCATCCAAGTTTCTAAGCAGCGAACAGTAACCTTGCAGCTCTCCTGCAATAGCAATCAACCCATATAGCTTTTCTTGTTCAAGTGCTTCTTTGAAACAATAAACATTTTGTAGTGGGGTATTGCCTGAAACACTGCAACTAACCACTTTCAAATGTTTTCCACATTTAGGAACTAGCCCAAAGTTTAATTAAGCCTTATAAAGCACCATACCTACTAACACCACCACCACCACCAAGACCTAATTAAACACTGAAGTTTCGCATTTGCAGGAGTATTTGTCCCAGGACCATGGTCTTTGCTAGTGGCTCAAGAAATGACATAGCTCCACAGTGCAGATACTCGTTTCAGCCTTGGCTGGTGCTGAAATCTAGTTCAGGTATCATTTCGGATGCTGAAAGTAGCTTTTCCTGACCAATGAACTTTTGGGGACCCATGTTTTCTTCACGCCTTTGGCATTAATTCAACTCAGACATAAGTTAAAATGGGAGACACACTGAGGACAGAAATGCATTGTTCAGGGATCTGCAGAGCTTTTGGATGGAAGCAACAGCACAGGTGGAGGGACCATATTACAACAGTGGAATGGGACTGCACCAAACTCAGAACCGCAGTGGCAACCAGTACACACAAGTCCTGACTGTCATTGCTTCTGCCCAGGAAGAAGGGACTGAAATCCACAGATGGAAAGGGAGAAACAGGAGGCAGAGGGAGAATATCCAGACAAGGGTATCAGAAAGTCTTGTTCAGCTCTGATCAGGAGCTGTATAATTTCACATAGCTATATCAGAATGAGAGGAAGTTCCATACCTGTGTCTATTTCAGCTTGTCTAATACATGAGTTTATCTTTTGACTGTGGTGCTTCCTCCTTAGAGAAGAAATTGTTCTGAGAGAATGGTGGTACAGAATTTCCTATCAAAATAACACATGGAGGTTCACTGGAAGTGAAACAGACAGCTCTCTGCAGATGAAGAGCTGGGTTTGGACCTGGCCAGAACATGAGCACCAACCACTATAGTAATGCTGCTTGGAATGTAAGGCAAGCCAAGCACAGAGTCTCCTAAGACTCATTTATTACATTTCCAGTACAGAAAGCTGTAGGTTCCAACATGTAATTACAACTCTACCAGCTGCCCAAGTCAGACAGTGAGGGTGTGTTCAAGCTGCATATTTAGATAAGCCATTTTAATGTCATTCTGAATTAAGCACCCAGCATAAGCTTCAATATGTTGGAGATTAAATAGATGAGGTAGCATGATTTACAAGGAAAGTAAAATCCCTGTGAGAGGGTTCAAGTCATAAACCACCAGTGCTGTCACTGGTAGGACCCCAGGATGTACTGAGATATCATTAATTGTGCAATATTTGCTGCAGAAGTAGTTCTCTTTGTTTTACAGCATGTAAATGCATCACTTACTTCACACTGTTGGAAAAAAATCTGAAATTACAAAAATTACACAATAAGTGAAAACAGTTGCATGGAAGTCACTTGAAACGGAAAAGGTATTCAGACCAGGATTTTCAAACTATGTTGGAAAGCAAGTCTTCCTTTCAAATAGGACTTCGGTATCAGCTCTCAGTATGACTTGAATGGGTATTAGATCCTTCAGTGTTTTCTGAGAATTGGGACTTCAGGCACTTGAAATCATTGGCTCCTAAATGCCTCATATTTCTAAAAATGGTATTTCATCTTCTACCTAAGTCTGATACTTTTGAAAAACATCTATCCTCTCGTATCAGTATATGTTCTTTTGATCAAAGGTACTCTGTATATAGCAAGAAGGCACCACTAGTGTGAAGATACATCTATAGTCAGTAGTAAGTATCCCAAAAATTCCCATAGGAATTTTGTCTTCTCAAAAATCTTGATAGAAATACTAACAGCTAGGCTGTCTGAGCATGTCCAACTCTGCAGAAGTAAAATACTGCTCTATACAATTACTGGAATGCATCCTCTATGATTAGATCAATGCATTATGACTCTGGGATGTCAGATCAATAGCTTACAAATTTTTGCTACTGTATAACTTTACTGCAGTCATCTGTAAATATAATACAACAGCATAACATCCCATTGTGAAACACTGCTGGTTCTTCCCATGGGCAGCATCATTTCATCACCTAGCAAACAAATCCGTACTTAGAGGCTGAAAGGTCCTATATATGAGGCTGGTCTGGTCTCTTGTCTCTTACCACAGATTTCCTGTGGCCTTGGATGGATTGCTTCATCTTTCTTTTCATATCAGGTCTGCATCTCTGAGGATAATCCATATCTCCCTTCCTGTTTTCTGTCTGTCATTATTTTAACTGCTGTTGGAAAACAGCTGCCATGTATGCCTGCACATATGACTCTACTTACTGGTGCTATGTATGACTTACTGTAATACAAAGATAGCTAATACTGGTCCCCGAGCTGTGGCAGTTCATAAATACCGCTCTCCTTCAGAGTCAGTAGGAAGTTCTGCTTTGCACTGATGGGAGAGACATTCCTTGCATTGTGTGAACATACAAAACAAAGGCTGAGAAGGGATATGAGCACTCTATAAATACAACCTGAAGGTAAACACCAGAAGAGGAAAAGAACTATTTTTAAGCAAAAGGACAATGTAATCACAAGAATAAGAGGTGTTGAACCTAGTCTGGAAACTAGAAGAACTAGCATTGTCAAGAGTTTCTCAGTGTGGTGAGAGGAGTAGCGGGAGAGCTACCTGAAAAGTTTTGGTTTGATCTAATTCGAGGAATTGATAAAAGTAGTATGACCTTGTATCCTGTAACAACGGGTACCTCTTTTGGTAATGAAGGTACTCCCATTAGATCTTACATTTCCAAACACACCCCCTCCCCCCCCCCCAAAATAAGTCTTTACAAATGGATATTTCTTAAACTGCACTTTCACTGATAACAGGAACAGATCAGAACTGGGCTGTTTCAAATAATGGACAGACAGAGAGCTAGAAGCATCATGGCTAAAGCAATTTTCATCTGGCTTACTTAACTTTCAAATGACTTTGTCTCCTGGGAGGGACAGAGTCCAGTCCAGACCACAAATCAGAAAATAGAACGGAAATATTAGCACATTTTAGGAAAATGTCTAACTCCCCCCTCCGAGAGGAAAGAGAACCTTTTGCTTTAAACTCAAGAGGAGTAGTATGACACACTGATACAGCAGCAGAGAGCTGGGTTTGACCCAAAAGAGCTTTTCCAATCCTGTGTTCCTGTGCTTTGGCAAACAATGATTCACAATTCCCCAACAGATGACAGTTGTAGGGCAAGGTATCTAGCAGTGAACTCTCTGGGCTTCAGGATGTACCCATGCAAGTGAGGTGCCCAGAAATATTCACTTTCTGGAACAAGGAAACACAATGGAAAAAAATTTAGGGCTAACACAAAGGGGCTATTGCTCTTCCTTTTCAATTCCAGATGCAGAAATTAAATTTTTCTAAATAATTCCAGATCTAGCAATAATTGTTTCCTGGATTGTTGTTTTCCACACACATGCCTCGCCCCTGAAAATGAGAAAGTGTTGGTGAACAGTTTAAAGTTTGCCCCACTTTTCTAGTGGCCTCTTTTAATGTTTTAACTGTTGAATGTCTTATTCCCTTCTCATCCTGCCTCTCTGACCTTCCCAGTTTCCATCAAGGAAAAGTTCTGGGAAGTTAACAGAAGGAACAAGGAAGGGTTTGGGTTTGCCTTGGAGAGAAAATTCTTCAAAAAAACATTACCTCCCCCTATGCCAGTCTCTAGGAAAGGAAGTCACAGCAAATTCTCTAGGGACTTCCTGAGGGGTTGAGTGTGTCCGAGGGAGCAGTGGGTGCAAACCCCGGTCCGTGAGCAGGCGCAGCCCTCCCGGTCTGCCAGTCCCTTATCCCCGGCACCCTCGCCTCGCCCGCGCTTGCTGCTTGACCCCGTCCCGTCAGGACAAGTAATGGGGCACGCACAGCCCCAGGGAGCCAGCAAGCACCTGCCAGGTCGGGTGGAAAGGGAGGGCCGGCGCTGGACCCAGTGTGCCCGTGGGAGAGGTGCCAGTCCCGGCGGACGGCCCGGGAGCTGCCGGCCTGAAGGCGGGATGCTGGGACCCTGGGGGATGTGAGCCCCGCAGCAGCAGTGCCCGGGCGGGGGGTGCCTTCCCGACGGCGGGGGGTGCCAGCCCGAGGGAAGGAGGGTGTCGGTAGCGGAGGAAGGAAGCCTGCCAGGCGTTTGCTGGCCTCGGGGAAAAGATGCCCGGAGGCGGAGAGCCTTCCCGACGGGCCCGCGCACTTACCGGTGTTGTTCATCTTCCACCCCAACTTCGCTCGCCGGCTGCCCCGGGCGCTCAGCGCACGGTCCCGGGGGCCGCCGCCCTCGCCCGTCGCGGCCGCGCCCGGCCCTACCGCCCGTGCGGGGCCCGGAGCGCAGCGCGGCCGGACGCGGCGGCGGTGCCGGGGGGCGGTCAGCGCCTCCGCCCTGCCCCGCGCGGCC
>JAWWEW010000023.1:35833-49941 GCA_035583185.1 Anabacerthia variegaticeps | reverse complement strand
CGGGCCGGGCGGGGCAGGGCCGGCTCCCGCAGCCCCGGCGCCTGCGGGCAGCCCCCGCCGCGCTGCGAGCCCCGGGGTGCCCGCGGGGAGCACAGAACAGACGCGGCACGGTGCAGCGGAGTCCTTCGTTTCCCCCTTTCGCGTGCCCCGCTTTCGTGTTCCCACACACCCTTTCCACCGCCCTTGGTCCCTCTTTGCTCCCCTCTTGGTCCCCCTATCTACACCCCCCCCCCCCCGCTTTCTCGCTTCCCTCCACATGGCCTCCACCGCGCCCTCCCTCGTTCCATCCTTTTCCCCCTTTCATCCTTTTCATCCGTCCTGCCCGTCCTTCCCTTCTCTCCGTAATTTGTCCCCTCCATCCATCCTTCCCAATTCATTCATTCTTGCATTCATTCATACACACCCCCACTCCGTTCCCCCGTGGGACGCGACCTCCCCAGCCTAGGAACCTCCGGGGAACGAGGCTCAGGGAAGCCCCCGCCCCGCCCCGTCCCGCCCTGGGCGTTTTTCCCTAACCGGGGGCATCGCTGCGGTGCTCACGTTACCTGCTGCTGGAAGCGGGATCTGAGCGCAGGGGAGCCAGGCGCGGTCCCTCGCATACAAACCACGCTTGCTCAGAGCAGTTTCAGGCAGTTGCAGATCTCTGTCTTTTCCCCTTTCCCATAAACCAGCTCCTGGCTCAACGAGGTTAACATTGGCACCCAGTTTTCGGGCTGGTAGCAGCACTAACCCCCCGACAAAGTTTGAATCATCCCTTTCCTCTCGATGGAGGCATAATATAGCCCAGTGGGGCTGGTATTGCTCATGCAAGGAAGCACAACTTTGAAAATTACCCTCCTCTGGTAAAGAAATCCCAGGAGGGCTGAGCCGACCCCAAGGTTCGCTTCACTAGTCGGGGAGGGACCATTCCTTAGCAGAGCAGGACGGTTGTTTGCAGCACTCACAGAGTCCTGCGGGTCAGCAGGCTGTGGACGGGGAGAGGTAGCACGTTGTACCTATCCAGCATCCAGTCCAGGGTGCGTGTCAAGCAGTCAGGTCCTTCTTTGACATTTTGAATCCCTCAGGAATTACGACCATTGCTAACACCATCCACAACAACTTCCTTTTAAATGCTGTTAGTTCTGCTTTTGCAAAGTGCCTAATAACTAACATCATCCTGCTGGCAGGTGCTCTGTAGTGTAGGCAGAGCTCTTTTTCCTGGCCTTTCAGTGCTGTTTCACTGTGACTGATGCAGTACAGGGCGCCTTGCACTGTAGTGCACAGACCTCTGAAGAGAGAAAGCAAGCAGTGAGGGAAACGGGAATGAAATCCTTCTTTCTATGAGCTTGAGTCTCTCACACTGAGGCTGGGTTCTGGTTCTCTAGAGGACTCTGGTTTTATCACTACACCTCTAAGCAAGCATTTGCAATCCTGGTTTTGGTCTTGTTTTGGAGATGGATAAATTCACAGTAGCAGCTCTTTCATTACCACTCTGACGGACATAAATGGGGAGATGAAAAGGCCTATATATTCCCTCATAGCATAATGTGTCTGGTCTGTGCCACTGGTGCAGGGGATGAAATGGGTTTCCCTGCTGCACCTATGACCAGCAGTCATCCAGCCTTCTCCCATCTTCATGTACTGGTTCCTGATTTGTTCTTGCCACCTGCAGCCCAGTTGTCTGTGTCAAGCAACACAAACAACTTATGCCAATAGAAAGCATCATCTGAAGTAGCTTCAGGAATACAGATTTAAAATCTTGCGAAGGGCAGAAAAAGCTTATGGGACACAATGGAAAAGAAGGCACAATTTAAAATATCAAATCCAGTGCAAAAGATTTGGAGAAATATCCCTTAAGTATGTTTTCCAGAAAAATAACTTTTTGTTTAAACAGCTACCAAAAACTAATGCAGCAGGGAAGGGGCAGCTGGAAGGAAAGACACATGTTTTCATAGAAGAACTGAGAATGTGAGCTGCAGAATTTGGGGCAATTTCCTAATAAACTGAAAAACATAGTGTAGGTTACAAAGTTTTCCCACACTTAGATAAACAGTGAAAAAATGTTGGTTAAAAACGTTACTAGCAAAACAAAGCCATTGTAAAAAAGATTGTGGAAATAGACCAGGTGGTCTTGTAATTGCTGTACTATTTCTACAGTGCACTTCACTCAAAATCCTTTTTGGTCTGCTGTAGGACAATGAACTATGATACTTAGAATTATAGAATCGTAGAATTAACCACATTAGAAAAGACCTAAGAGATCATCAAGTTCAACTTTTGATCCAACCATTGTGCTTACTAGACCACGGCACTAAGTGCCACATCCAGTCTTGCCTTAAAAACTTCCAGGGACAATGTATCAACCACCTGGACAGCCTATTCCAATTCCTGATTACTCTCTCCATAAAAAATTTCTTCCTAGTATCTAAACTGAACCTCCCCTGGCACAGCTTAAAACTGTGCCCTCTTGTCCTACTGCTGGTCCTAAGTTTTGATCCAAATAATCAATTTGTGAAAAAAAACATGGAGCAAAGAATGACTTTTCTCTTTCACTTTTCTCTGCAGAAGGAGCTGAACACTCCAGCAGAACCCTATACTTAAAGACAAGGGGAAAACTCCTGCTCCTAACATTATGCCGGTAGCTCAGAGCCTGGCTGAGGGGCAGGCATTGTGACCTAGCTCTGGAAAAAGTGGGTGCTTCTCACAAGTTTCTGGCTGCCTGTGCTCAAAACTGCTTCCTGCTGCGAAGGGCAGAGTGCCAGGGTACCTCCAGGAGTCGCTGGCTCCTCTCTTTCATCAGATCTGATTGGTTTGAATTTTGAACTGGTTTGTGGTGGTTTAAAAATGCAACCCATGCACTGCTACAATATATTGTGCTGTTCACCAAGGAACGTGTTCTTGAGCGACTCAGACTGACTTTGGACTCCAAGGGCTGCTGCATGGGCAATTAAACTACAATTTCAGTACAATAGGGAAAAAAACCCAAGTATCTCTGCAACAAGAGTATATTTGGTAAGCAAAAGGCTTATGTTCTCTTTATTGTTAGTCTAAAAGACAATCCAGGGTATAATTTCCTGTACTGAAATGATAAAAAGCTGTGAGAATCTTACAGCTAAATGCAAATAAGAACCATAAAAGAACTGCTTGAGATTTGTCTGTTTATTCTCTAATCCACTTGAAAACTAATGGAGAAGGATCTGTACTACTAACGGAAGAGTGGGAAAGTGAATGCATGTGGACGTGTTCAGGAGATGCTGGAGAGTAAAGTCAAATTTTTGCAGCTAAAAGAGGAATCTTCACATTTGCAAGCATATACTGCAATTAAGAGTTTTGAAGGGTGCAGTAAGCACCACATAACACATCCCTTGAAGTAAGCAGAGCTCAGCACAGAGAAATTAGCTTCCCCAGGGAGAATCCATGACTTAATTGATTAAAAGTGAAATCGACACATCTATTTTCTTTACTCAATTACTGCAATAAATGAAGCATATATTTTAAAAATAATTACAATTAATTTTTAATAATGAGGTTACTTTTAACAAAGCATTTCCTTCAAAACATAATCCAACTACCTATTTAACACGTTTGCTTAATTTAAAATTCAGATGAACATTCTAGGTTCATAGGTTCCCATTGAGCAGATGTTTTAAGTACATGCTTAAATCTAAGCAAGTGCATAATCTGTTTTAAGTAGGGCTACTTCGTATACTTAAGTGCGCTATCAGATCAGAGCTATGTGGCATGTTGGAGTCTTATTTTTTATCACTGTAACATGAGCTAGCACTCTTTTTGACATTTTAATGAAGCTCTAGAGACTCTGTCTATCATAATAGACTATCTACGTATCCTAATTGTTATTTTTAAGCCTCTTTATGTTATTACATATAGGTGTTTGTCAAGATGAGGTCTGCTTCTTTATAAGCAGTCTTTCAGGACATTTTTCATAATCTTTCACCCTGCTCTCTCTTCTTTAGGGTCTATAGGTTTGGATTTTGGGTATTGGGGTTTCTTTTTTACTGTTTTGGTGTCAGTGGCCTTACTAAAAGAAATTTTCTTGCAACGAACTAAAGTACAGCGGGGGGCGGGGGTGTTTGCCCTCAAAATGACATTGAGCTAAGCCTCCTACTTCCTAGTAGGTAGAATTTTAGAAACCAACATTGCCTCATAAAACTTTATATGCATCTGGTCTTAGTTGCCTGAGAGACCACGTATTTTCATGGTATTTTAATATTTCCTGGTGCATTCCAGCTGGCAGTATGCCACACAAGAAACCACAGGACAGGGGAGAGGTGGTTCAACAGCACATCCCTGTTGGTATCCTGGCAAAGCCCAAGTCTCTAGGCCTATAGGGCAGCTAATCCCTTGTGTTTATCTCTCTAAGAGTGCCTGGACACCTGAAAGGCTTACTGTATAGTGGAAAATTGTTATGATGGCATGGATTAATGCTGATCAGGTCTGCTTTAACATTATTCTACAAAAGCATTTCAGTTCTTGTGGTGAGCTGCTGCTACATGTCACAGAAAGTGAAATCATTTACTAAAGCAGGACAGAAAAAAGCGATGTGTTAATAACCACATTCATTCCTTGGTATGGCAGATAAATTGAAATGTAAAATGTGGGCAGCTTTGATGAACAGAATATGGTAATAGACACCTATGGTAAATACTGATATGTAAACACTTTTCAATAATTTATCTTTGATGTGATGGAATAGCACTAGGAGCAGGTGTAGACTGATGTCATTGCTAGCTGGTAACAAACTCCTATGTCTGTGAACTTTGTGTATCCTTCAGTGACTGGCATGTCATCTCTCTCACACTATCCTGGTTTCTTTTTCCTCTCTGCTCAAAAGCCTGACTTACACCAACAGGCTCAGAGCTAGAATAGTAGCTCTGTACGTGACAGCTTGTCCCTGGCCAAGTGTCGAGAAAGCCACAAGAACCACTGCCAGAGAGGTGCAGGATTAGAATTAGAGGTGCAGGATTAGAATTAGAGGTGCATTAGCAGGGACATGTCTTAAGTCTGTAGCACTGTAGCACTCCAAGTTCCTTCAGTGTGAAGTTAATGCTGTCTTAAGAGCTGTTGGTAAAGGAGGAAGTCGAAGGACCATCCCTCAGATGAGATCTCAAAGATTCACCACTAGTGAATGTTTCTTTGAAAGTGAGAAATTCAAACAAATATTGTCATGTCCTTTGGGGACTAAGATTAAATCCTTGACCCTCCAGGAGCTCACTGACTAGCTAAACTCGAAGTGTCCTAAAGTGAAGCTTATTCATGTCTAAGTTTGACAGCATTATCTGCTCATCTCAGTGCAATTCAGTACAATACTTTCTGGTATATAGAGATAATTTTTTCCTACTTTTGAGCACCAATGTATGTTTTGAGCACCTTCTATTACAGACATTTTGCTTGCTGCCTTCACTCTACATCTATGTTCTTCTTTGCACCAAAAGCGATTGTAAAGAACGTATTGAATGTATGTCAGAGCCTTGGCCCTGATTTTACATCCTCATGAAAGGCAAGAGAAGCTGAGTGAAGACAAACACAAAGGGAGTGGGGGGGAAGAGAGGAATAGGAGGGTTATCGCTACAAGATGCTGAATATTCTGTCCCACTGTTACTTTGTAGCTATTTTTTTTTTTTTTTTTTTTTTTTTTTTACAGCACCTATTTTTTGCAGTAAGAGAGAAGGGAGAAGGGATTACAATTACCAGTTATTTATGACTAACACTACAAACATGCCATCCATTATCTAGTTGAAAGAGTTCATTGCAGACTGCAGGAGATGTAGATTTTGAAGGATAGTTGGTGGGTACAGAGCCCAGAGTGCTGTAGGAGAGGGATGCTAGAAGGATAGTAGAGTCAGTTCCTTGGAGACAAGTCTGTGTTTGTATTCCTTACAAAGGAATACAGCTGTGAAATACTTTAAATATGTCTTTGACTCTCACTTGATCAAATGAACATTTGATAGTTTCACTCACCATTTTCAGTAAAGGGCCCCTAGCAAGAGCACCAGTCCTCTCAGGAAGAAGGTTTATGTGTTTCCATTCTGGTTCATGGTGCCATCAAGGTTCCTCTGATGCATCAAGTTCTTTGGGATTTCTACTGCTTAATATTATTGTAAGAAAAGAATATTTGTAGTTAATTGTGCAAAATATGAGAGACCACACAGCTGAGTCCACTCATTTCTCAGTGCCGTGGAGATTTTCTTTCCTTCTCAACTGCCCAGATGCCTAATTTTCAAGTCCTTGCTCAGTTTTGGCCCATGTCTTGCCCAGGCACGGCTTCGTCTAATGTAACTTAGCTTGGGCAAGGATGCATCCAGAAACATGTCTATCTTTACTCAATGGCATGTGATGATTCTGCACTCCAGAGCACTTGGTGCCTGTATTTGCAAAATGTCAGTAGAGTTCTACTGGCAGCAAACAGAGAAGTAGTTGAAAATACACTTGTGTGGATTTTCCTACTGCAGTTACTTGTGTTTTTCAGCCTTTCACACCTTTCTCAGACACTGTATGTTACACAAAGCATGAGAGGAAATAGCATCACAGAGAGTACAATGGTGAGCTGGGAGCTGAAGGATGGCAGACTGGTGCTTCAGACATCAGCCAAAAAAAAGCAGTTGAAAGTGAGGGTCAAATGTTATAGAAGTGTAAATTTGATGTCAGTGAAAGAAAAATTGGGCACAGAGTTAAAAAGACTGAGACTTGGCTTAAACAAACTCGTCAGCAGTTCTAGCTTCACTGAGGCCAGAGCTGAATTTCACTCCTGGAGATAAAACACACTTGCTAAATTTCACGCAAAAAGAGGGGGAAAAGCCCCACGCAGCTGGAGAAATTTTGACTGGTTTTCTGCATTTGATGGGACCTTGCATTTGAGAACCCAAATATATGTAATGGCAGCGAATCATCAATAAGAGAAAAGGTTGCGGCAGTGATGGCTACTGCTACCTCTGAGCACTGTTTTGAACCACAACAATTAATTACACCCCTCATTATTTTATCAGGGCTCAATACTGGGTGCAATGTGCTGTGTGAGAGTTACATATAGGGAGGAAGTCAAACACCCATTTCATTTCCTCTCAGTATTTGGATTTGTTTTGGTCTCGTGCCAATGAAAGTCTCAGTCCAGGCATCTCCCACCACAAATCCTCCCCTTAACTTTGCAACCTACTTATCACTGGGGCCTTTTTGGCTATCATAAACCTTAGCTGCATCCATTAGCACAGCCATTGACCCACAGTGAGGCTGGCAGCTGTGTTCTTCATTTCCTGCCCAGGCATCTGCTGCCTGATTGGAGGAAAATAGTTCTTAAACCTTCTTCAAAACAGGAAACTTCTCTTCTCCTTGCTTCCTGAGGTACAGGAACAGTCTCCGAAGCAACCTCTGGACAAAGAAAGCTCCTATTAACCACTGTGGTGCCATAACAGATACAGTGGGAGGTCATAATTCAAGCCATAATCAACCCTGAAGGCTGGAAAATGCCTCTCTGTGCACCACTGCTCCCACCTCTCTGTGCCCACACTGCTGTGTCATTAAATAGTCTGGAGGTTAATTAGCAGATGATAATCCTATCCATTGGAAGCATTTGTAAATACTTTTCATCTTCATGATTAAATATTGATCCTGTGTCACCAGCCTCTGGAACATAATTTTGTAATATTGCCCCTTCACCTTTGTATTGGTGAGGTAACTGAACATGGTACCATTGCCACTCTCTCTCTTCTTTTTCTTTTTTTTTTTTTTTAAATGACCATTGTTTGTATCCTACAAGTATCGTTTGACTAAAAAATATTGACATCTCATGCTTTGCTCATTGAATAGTTTCCCATTTATAGTCAAGCTTCCCTGAGTAGTCTGAAGTGGAGCTTTCAGCAAATCACTTGTAGTTTGAATGCAGTCCATTGTAGTCCCAGAGAAAATGACACACATGCTTATAATTTGCAGTTTGCATCACTGAAGGCCCCTTGCTAGCAGAGCCAGTGGAGCATAGATGAAATGAGTATTAATTTCCATAATTCTGCATTTGCAGAGTGTCAAAAATTTGACCTTAAAGTTCTGATTTAGTGGGTACTTTTAAAAGAGTCTGCAGTCAGCTGTATCTGACAGGGTGTTAATGTGCACCTCACAGAATAAAAATAAATGCAATAAGTGAAAATGGTAAATAGTGACAAATCTTTGTTCTTATTTTTGGTTTTGGGCATAAATTCTACATACATGATCATCTTTTCACAGCAAACGCAAAACCTTAGAGTTGTCTCTGTCAGCTCCACCCACAAAACTGAGCCATTCAGATGTCTGAGTAATTTTCTTGTTGTTCAGGCTTTAGGAAATAGAGTAGCAGGACACAGCAGCATTCAGGAGTTACCCTTTCCTTTGCATTCAGCTCCTTTCTCACCAAATACTTCCTGAGAGTAGAGTGCTTCAGGAGAGGATTAGCCTGTCTGATTTCCTGTCAGCAAGCCATGCTATTGATTCTAGATTGGCTGCCTTCAAAATCTAAATAATACTTATTTTGGCTATGCCTGTGCCTACAGTAGTGAGCAGATTGTACTACTGAGCACAGGGTGAAGTTGGTATGTATGTGTGGCTTATGCCTGCTTAACCCAGGCCACCTGAATTGCCAGTCGTGGATAGAGAGGCCTTACAGCAGAAGGCTTTATCATTGTTTCCTATGATTTTCGTACACACAGAAGCCTGCCCTTTCACTGCAAGGACTTTTAAAGGGAGAAGCGAAGTTTGCTGAGAGAAGGAATTGATTCTGATAGATTGACTGATCTGGGTCATAAAGCAGACAAGCTTATCTCTAGTCCCCTTACAAAATTAGAGGAAGAAACAGTATGTTTTAAGCTAAATACAAGCTGCATGTAACTTTTCTTATTTTAGCCTGGTCATAAATGTAAGAAGAATGTAATGAGACACAAGCTTGCTGCTTTGGTGCTTTGAGTTCATACGTGTTTCTGTGAGTTGCTCTTTGGAGGGAAAAAACTTTAAACCTAGCTTTTAAAAGATGATGTTCCACTGCATGAGAACAGGTAATACAAAAGTGGTGTGATTAGAATATGGAAACATTTTTCACAGTGGCCTAGATTATGGGATAAACTGCTTGTGATATTGTCTATGCCCTAGGGCCAGTTATGATGGGATCCTTAACTGGGATGAAGAAGTTGTGAAATGCCAAAAATTTCTTATCTTGACCATCTCTCTCCTTGTTTCTTCAGTGTCTCTCATAGGCAGCCAAGACCATTTTCTTCTGTTCTTCCATGTCTGGAGCAGGTCAAGTGCTTTTGTGGTGTTATTCCATGTACTTGCTGCAGCCCAAGGCAATGTGCTTCAAGTGGAAGTACATGTGAGGAAGGATGTGAGGCATTCCTGCAATTTTGACTCTCTTCTCGCTGAACCGGGAAATTAACTTTTTCAGCTTACTCCTGGGCACTGTTATGGTGAGAAGCTCCACTAATATTGCCCATGATCTGCTGGATAAGCAACAGAGGATGCGGGAACGCCTTATAGAACCAATACACTCAGGAATGCTCCTCATCTGGAGCATCAACACTGAGCTCTCTCTCTTCTGCCTGGCATGGCTTTGCCTCTAGCAGCATTTCTAAGTAGTTACAGCTATTTAAGGGTAATTCATTCCTGATTTTGACATTAGGTTTCATTTCACTGAAATTTTTCTGTGAAGGTATCAGAGTAGCTCACTTCTTTGGACTTTGGACTGAAGTGACCAGACTCAGAACAATTGCATATGCTGAGTAGTGGCACTTATGAACCTTTAAAGCTGGGTCAGAGATCCCAGAGTCTCCTTTTGATCCAAGTAGAGAAAAAGAGAGACACAATTTAATCAGGTGACATTACCAGAATCTACTTAATTTTCTAAAGTATTTTGATTCATAAACACAGATATGACACGTTAATACCTCATTATTCATATGCCTGTGCAGCAGTTTGCCTCTCCCTACCCCATCTTCTCATATATTCATTAATGTAATTGATTCTAATAATGAAGATAGTGTCATCATTGTCTCTATCCCTTCTTAGTGTATGTTACCAGGAGACTCCCAAGTGTTCCTGGCCTTTGCCGTTTTTCAGACTGTTTGCTCAGACCTATTGAGCTTACTACCTCATATACTCTCAATGTGGTTACAAGTACTTTGCTTTCCTAAAATCAGAATATTGGATTTTTATTTTTCTTTCAGGAAGCTAGACAATATTTTACCTGGGCTTCCATCACTCCAGGACATCTTTATTTCCCCCCTAGCTGTGGCTGAACCATTCCCTTTCCATGGTCAGTCTGAGGACGTATTTTGTATTCTATAGTTAAGGCAACAGTGATAAAAACATTTTGCTGTGGTGGTTTTAGGGTTATTTCCTTATCATTACAACAAAGATACAGTGTCCTCTTTAAATTTCTTGTACTGCTCTGCATACCTCTTCACTAAAGACATTAGGATTCAAGTCAGGCTAGTTCTGGGACATTTTTGCAGCTCTCCATATTTTCTAAGTGTCCTTTCTCTTGGCATAATGAAAGATTCTTTGAAGTCTTGCGCAGTGCTGTGATGTCAGCATAGTGGGCACTGAGAAAAAGAAGTGGGAAAATAAAGGAAAGGAATTCATTCTACTTTTTTTTCCCCCTGTACTTGGGCACCTGTTAATGAGAGAAGAGCTTAAATCCATTCTTGGGAGATCCTATTGAGTACTGGTATGGAATGACTCCGAAAATAAGTGTGTTTCCATTGGGAGTAACTTTCTCAGCTGCAAACTGAAGAGAGAAGGGAGCCAGAGAGGCTGGGAAGAAAGAGGTCTGCTTCTAGGAGACACTGTAAACTGTGAGAGGAATTTTGCTCCTAGTTTATGATGTCCTTATACATTTGCAAGATGATTCTGGACCCTGAGACCTATCAGGCTGCTTACATTAAATGAAAGAAAGGTTCGGGCATGGGCTTTGGCTGAGCTATAGGCCTGGTGTCTCCTATAGACACCTCCCCCACCGTGGATCCTTCATCCTCCAAACCAGGGACCCTTCTGAGGGCAGGCTGCCAGGACTCCTATACTGCTCCAACTACTCTGAATGGTGTGCACACAGCCTGTCTCTGCCCATGTACCCATCTGTAGCTGATCATCCTACTAGCCAATTATTTACAGCACCTGGATAAATGAGTGGGTCTTTAAATTACCTTCTCTCTGGATAGCTTTGGTGACATCCATTCGTGAAGAAGGAAGACTGTGACTGACCAGGAGGCAAAATACACTGGCTAGTACTGGGGATCTGAGTGGCAAAAGAGCTCAGTGACTTCTAGGGAGTAGTAAAAGAACCCACAAAACCAGCAAATAAAAAACATGTTTTCCATTTTTCAGCAACAGGGATGTCAATCGTCCTACATTTTTCAATGAATAAAAAAGACTTACTTGCTTCTGACTTTTAAAAAAAGAATATTATTTTGTGTGTGCTTTGCGAACAGCTGATAAATATTTCTGCAGATGGACTTTCAAAGAAAAACATGTTTTTCTGTCTCTACCAGCCTTTTACTTCCTTGCTTTACACAATTGCAGGAGAGGGTGAGCTGTGAGGAAGGTGGGGGTAGTTGTGCCTATTACTATATGTCTTTTTTTTCTCAGATCCAGTTTTGCTTACAGATATAAGACAAGGCAAAACATGTTTTTCTTCATCAGGAAAGGAAACTACAGCTATTTTTTTCTGCCAACTTAAAAAAAAATATATATATATATTTTCCTGCTCCAAAGGTCAAACTGATGACTTGCATTTCATTCGTAAATTGTATTTTGAGACATGTTGGCATTTTTCAGATTGACAGAGAAATGAGTGCTTGTGAGGGCTTGTGATTTTGAAGAAGTGCCAAAAATTATTAAGAATGGTTGTAACTAGGCTTCTGTGTATGTATGAAAACACAATGTTCTTACAGCCATTGGTTGGCCTGTGCTAATCTATAACCTGATTCTAAATTCAGAAATGGACCAAGAGTTGTCAGCATGGTAAAAGCTGAGAAACTGTGTAGCATTAGCTCGTTTATATTTGTTTTATTGTAGATTGTAATTCTAACAATGTAACTCATAACAAACATCTTGAGTCTTATTTAAACACATGCACAACACCAAGGTGAGCTTTTTCTTAACATATATGATATACCAAATGGTACTATAATTAGATATGCTAATTATAGCAGTGCAAGACATTAGGGGGTCTTAGTACTGCTCATGACTGCACATGTTCTAAAAAATCAGGTGCACTTGTAAATATACAAGCAAATATTACTGTGTCTGAAACTTTCAGTGGGCCCGAATGCTTTCATTTTGTTGAGTCCAGCCTCAGCTCCTTTGAACTTGACCTGCAGAAATGCTGTCTACATCTGCAGTGGCAGCTATAGGTGCCATAGATGTTAATGGGCTGAAAATCTTTAACTGGCCTTGCAAAAAACTGAATAATGTGAATTTTAGTGGCAACTTTGAAAGTCTCTTTATGGGTGTTTTCTCCTTTTAAATTCTTACTTGCAACTTGGCTTTACACATTGCATCTAATTAAAATATTTTGGCTTCTTAGTGGAGTGATATGAGTGAAAATTACATGACTCTAGACAAAGCTATTGTTTTACATTTCCCTGGAAAGCCATATGACCGATTAAGTGATCTTGTGCAGATCAAATGTGGCTATTTGGAATTTTAACAAATGTAAAAATTAAATAAAATCTGATGCTTAACAAACCTGTTCATAGTGTAGTAGGTATTGGTGAAATGAAAATACTTGGTCTGGATTGACACTTTGTCTGGCGAAACAGATACACAAATCAACAGCAATTTTAATGTCATTGAGTACTATGTCAAATATCATTCCCTGTTACCTGTAGGACAACTGTCATCTGTCTTGGTGATTACTTGTGCCAATAATGACAAAATTTAAGGGGTTTTAGTGACATCACGCTGTGCAGTGTGTGGTATGCAAAGGCAAAGCTTGATTTTTTGCTGGGTATTCTAAGAATCTTAATTTGCATGGGGACTGTTAGCCTGGAAGCTGCGGTGAGTTGCTTCCTATCTAGTTCCATGTTGCAAAATGTCTTCCTTCCATCTGCCAGAGGAATCTCTTGGGATGCTGTGTAACTGTGCCTAGGGCCACTGAATGGAATGAGCACAGTTCATAAAAGACAGGAGATGAATGCTTAGATAGGCCAGCTAGCTCATGAGCCTCACACGTACTGTGCTTTTCCCAAGGATCTGGCTGGTACCCTGCTCACTCTGTTGTGTTGGGAATATTACTTTGATGGACAGGTAGATAAATTCTTTGCGCCGCGCAGTGTGTGGCTGGGCAGGTCATTTGTTGTTTTGCATAACTCACGCCTACATGTTGCACCCTTGCCACCACTGACTGCTGCCTGAGCAGTTCACACAGCTCATTGCTGTTTTTCTAGGGGAAGGTCTGCCATTCATTTTAATGTGCCCATTTTCCACGGGAAACATTCCCTCTTTTTCCTTATTTTCATTTGTGTTGACTTCCTCCTATTCATATGCTTGTGGGAGGGCCTGTGGGGTCTATACCCATTCCCTGGTGTGTGACTTGCATTAAATGTAGGACATGAACATTTTGGCAGAGATTTTTCCACCCAAAAAGTGAACAGAGACAGGCAGAGAGGAACACTCTCTTTCCCTGACCAAGCATGTGCAGCAGGCCACTTTCAGACACATACTACTGATTAAATAACTGCTGGTGAGCACCTCAGCAACATCTCTTTTCCCTTTGAGCACTGACTTAAACGTTGTGCTTTTTTACCTCGGGGGGAGAGTTCTGGGAAAGCAACAGAAGTCTGTTTCCTCAAAAACCCAGCACTTCTGTATAATTATTTCCTTGGAAAAATTAGCTTCCTGTTTTCAGCCCCTCTCCAGAAGAGTCTCCTCATGCCCCTGTGAAGCTGTCGCTTTGGCAGACTCATGAGAGCCTGGCACTATCGCTTTACCCCGAGCCTGCGGCCACGGAGCACCCTGCGCCGTGCACCCGCCCTGGCAGCCGCTCCCCGTGGGCACTGCCCCCCTCCCCGTGGGCACTGCCCCCCTCCCCGTGGGCACTGGTCCCTCCCCGTGGGCACTGCCCCCCTCCCCGTGGGCACTGGTCCCTCCCCGTGGGC
>JAWWEW010000023.1:8434-29595 GCA_035583185.1 Anabacerthia variegaticeps | reverse complement strand
ATAGAGGGGGTAGAATACATAGCTTTGATCACCCCCCACACAGTGATAACCGGTCCCACCTGCTGAACTAGGACACTAGCTTATCATACAGCCTCATTTTTGCCATTTGATACTAATTTTTTCCTTCTTGTCTCTTCCTTGAGGGCTGTTCAAGGATTTTGGTGAGAAGGGGATTTTTTTCACCACAAAAGTTATCCTTCTTGAGAAGAATGGAAGGATTGGAGAAAGAGATGGAAATCAAGGTTTGAATTCTTCCACCAAACAAGGAAGAAAAAGACTTTGTGGAAATTAATTTTTCGCTTCTATAACTGCTTCCCATAAAAATAAAATTACTTTCTATACTGTGCTGTTCCCACCAAAGTATAATGAAATGTCCTTAAGGTAAACAATCTGCCATATTTTGGTCCTGAAATTCGATAGTGGGATACATGTGTACAGTAGGTCATTAGAAGAAGCTACTAACTTCATCTCAAAGCTGAGTTTGCTGAATCCCATTGTCTTTCAAGGATCCTTTGGAAGCCTGTAAAAACCTGTGGCAAAGCAACTAGAATCTCATAAAGATGCTTTCCTTAATAGCGACAATTTGGGGATTGCTAAAGTTACCTGATGACTGTCTGGAAATCTGCATTTGCACTTATCTGTGCCTTGCAAAGTGAGAACGGAGAAGTTGTTGTCACTGTGATCAAAATTACTTTCCAGCAGTCAGCACTGTTCTCCACACACCAGCAAACCCCATATGTTCCATTTTACAGTGAAAAATTGTCTGGCATTTTCATCTTCCATGGCTGGAGCAATTTATTGAAAATAGACCTGGATAGCATTTTGCTTCACTTCCACTCTCACAAGCTGGCTCTGTGGAGTTAATTAAATCAAGCCCCGGACCATGCAGCTGCTGTACTTGCACTTATTGGCCTCTGAATGTCAGCAAGGGAAGAACATCATTACAGTTATATGATGAATAGCATTTTAAAGAGAAATCCAGTGGCTTATTACAGTACACCAGACATGGTATTTTATTAAAAAAATAATAAGGAAGATCATGAAATTATCATCATCATCTCCAGCCTAAGTTTTCTCTGCTTTCCCTTATTTTCAAGCCTGAGTTGTCACCCAGCTCTCCCTGCACTTGTTCCTAGATGCAGAACTAAGAAAAGAAGAAAAAGTACATCACAAAAGACTTAGCAAAGTTTTTTCATGATTTCTGTGAAGCACTCAGATACTTTGGGAACAAACAGTGTGTGAGTACTGTGGATCGAACATATGTAAACAGCAGTATTTAGGTAGATTTGAAGGACATTCACTTCACTAGAACGCCAGAAACAGGGATGCCAGGCACAGACTTTTTATGGTAATTCTAAAAACATCCCATGTGGGAACTGAAAGAAATTGGGAACAGAAAGAGATAAGATCTGGAGCATCCCAACTTCACATTTGACCTTTTCAATGAAACAGCTGCAAATGCAAAAGCACTTCAGGAAAGGTGAATTTTGTCAGACTCTGTCCAAAGTATATGGGTGTCCTGCAAGTGCTTAGAGCAGATCTGTGTATTTGGACCACGGGAGAGATTTGTAAATGTATAGTTCTTGGATTCACTGTGCTTTCGTTTACTTTGGAAATACTGTCATCAGCATACTTTATTCCTAAAAGCATCAACTGACAGGAAAAGAGCTCAGCCACTGCAGCCTGTCACATTCGCCAGTGCTCACACAAATGACAACCAGTGCACTCAAGTATTGCTTAGTACATACCAAAGGTTTCCTGCTTCCTTGTGAGTGCCTTAGCAGAGGAGTGTCAATGGTAACCTTTGGGCGGAGGAGCAGATTTTCATGCAAGTCTGTCACTTTACAAATAGCCAGCACCATCTTATGGTTGTTAATGCTCACTTTGTTTAGACTTACTCTTTTATGGAATTTTGAGCTTTCTCCTTCTATCAAGACTCTCTTATCTTGAATATCATTTGAGGGGATTCAAATGAGCAGTTGATGATCTGATGGCTTCTGCTTGTTGAGAACAAATAAGATCACACTTATATTCTCTGGTTTTTTTTCTGATTCAGCCAGTATGTTGATTTCTCCAAAGTTGCTTTCATATTTATCACTCAACCTAGAGGGTACCAAGGTCTTCAAGAAGCTGGAAGTGAGCACTGTTAACAAACAGTAACCCAGCACTAAGAATAACCAGAGAACTTTGAGGACATGCACTCACTGCAGCTCATTTCAGCACTGCTGTCCAGAAATGTCATATGTGCTGTATCCAGCATCCCAACTTGTGTTTAAACAGTGCTAAACAGGGTTAGAGGGGAAAGTGTCTGACTGACATTCCTGCACTTGTCTATAGGGGTATATATTCAAGAGATACAGTCCTAACTCCAAGAAGTTAGTGGGTCCTTTAGTCTTAAAGATGTTACCTTTACTGCTGCTGTCTTGTTTCTCCCTTCTGCTGGGAATTGGTGAGCTTGCTTGTGCATACCTAAGGGTGTTCAACATTGGTATCCAACCTGTCACTGAATGGCAATCCACCTACCCCTCCTGATTCTCTGACTCCTTTCCTGTGCAGCTTTGACCCCATAATGTCAGGAAGGTTTGACTCCTTCCATAAAGATCTTTGGGGGAAAACACTTCAGAAACAAGGTGATTTAAATAATCTGCAACTTATGCATCAAAGCCATAAAGCTGGCTTTGAGGTTGAAAAGACAAATCTTCCTGACCATTTGTTTTAGACCAGACTGGAAAATAAGATACCTTTGGCCATCGTTTATGGCACACATCAGACTCTGCGGAAGCAAGATTTGCCCTTGGATTTGCCTTCGCAACTTGCTGTTGTATCCATGTGCTGTATATACTTTGCACAAACTAAAGTGCACCGTTCATTGACTGTTCAGGAATATACTCTGTGAACGGTCTGTGTTCAAAATAAAGACTGTTCCACTTAAGTCTGTCTTATATAAGTTAGAGTGGATTGCAAGGTTTCTTGGGAAAATCCAGATTATGATTATTTCCATGAAAATAAAAACTGATCTTGATTTCTCCTAGACTGTTCTTGCCAAGGAGTTTAAGTGACTTGTCTCAAAATAGAGTAGCAGCTCCCCACAGACACAGTATGGTATTTATTTAGAAAAAAATTGTCAGGAACTCATGGTGCTTTGGAGCCAGCAGATTGCCTGTGATCATCCTTGAAAAGATGTTCACAAGCCATACATGCAGAAATGCAGCTTCCATCTGCATCCCAGGTAGGAAAGGGATGACAACAACAGTCAGTGGGGATGTGTCTTGAAAGATGAAGAGCACCAAACAGCTGGAGATGTTCCTGTGAGGTTTTCTCATTTCTCAGATCTGAATCTATCTGAATTTTATCTCATTCCTAACTGCTTTATGAGGTATCTCAAGCTGTGTAAACAGTAATGCAATAATGGCAGATCACAATGCACTCATCACAGACTATGAAGAATAGCCTACAAGTCAAGCAATATGCTCTCTCTAAATGATATAATGCTTCTTGCAGACAGGAATATTAATCACCCCAGGAACTGACAGGATCTGATGGAAGAGACTGTTATTAATATTATCTCTCTTGGAAGCATTTGCAATAGTAACAGTAATTTTAATAATGCTGGAACAAAATAAACTGGGTTGTCCAGCTTTGTAGCGAATGGGAACACTGAGAAAGGCAATACATAAATAGAGAGACTAAATAATGAAGGAAGTGGACCAGAGATCTTTGTTAACAGCTCAGACATGATAAGGAGAGTAGAAGGATACTTTTTGTTTTAAAGGTTATATTTGCTTCATCAATCGTCAAAATCTGGTTAAAAGTCTAACTCAGTTATCATGTTCTTTTTGCTGTCCAGAGACTGAATGTGTGTATTAGAGGGACCTTATATACAATTTTTGCCTCAAGCAATTTACTATGATTTTATTATTCTCATTTGGCTGGTTCCCATGGAGTTTCTAAAACAAAATCATATCAAAGGAAGATGAATATTAACAGTCCTATCTCTCTCAGGAGAGCTAATAAAAGAATGGAGATCTATGCCTTGGTTCAATACAAAGGACTATGAAATGGCCATGGAAATATTGACATTAGCTGTCAAGATTGCTAGTTCAGTTATTTAATGCTCAGCTTGAGCGCAGGCCTTTTTTGTACCCTTGCCGAGACCCCGTAAAATTACAGTGGAAATCATGAATTTGTAAACTAAATAATGAGGCATATGACAGGAGTTATCAGGGCTTAGTAGGAAAAGAAAGAGCCAAGAAGACTGCATTTGATTCCCCTCTTTGTTATATTCTGTTTTGCACAAATGTGCAATCTGCCTCAGAGTATTATATACCAATTAATAATGAAAAGAGGATACATTGGAGCAGTGTCTTTAGGCAGATGGAAAGTTGCTCCACATTTTTTTAAGTATTAAAACCAATAACTCTAGGGGTTAAGAGTTAGCTCTGAGTACCCAGTATAAGACATTCAAGCTGGGTTGATAGCTGTGACTGGGAGTGAGTCCACCAATGCCATATTATTTTCCCAATGGAAGAACTATAATCAGGCTTTTGTCTTTAAAACTTCTCAGGCAACAGAAGGAAAAATAAATTAAACTGTAGAAATTGAGACAGTAGAGGTATCAACTAAAGAGAAAATTTAGGTTCCTCGATATATTTACAAGATGCAGAGAAAATAAGTACCCACATATGAATTATCCTTTCAAAGGGAGTGGTAAGACCCTTATTCAGTTGCGTGTGTGACAAGATGCTGATAAGAAATTCTGAGAAACCCCTCTCCCTGGCTGCCTCCATTCCAGAGCTGAATTATTCAAAGAGGGAGGTAATGGCACTGTTCCAGCCCCTGCGCATTGCTGCCTGAGATGGACATCAAGCTCCATTCAAGATTTTAATAGACTTTGGGCTGAGAATTTGTTGTTACTATGGCCTGATAGCTCAGGCCTCTATCCACAAGAACAGCCACTCAGGACACTTTGATTAAAAGGGATTTGTCTTGGGAAAGGCCAGTTTGTCTGAAATGTTTTGAGGAGGGAGAGGACAAAAAGGTGGAAATTATTTATTTGTGTCTTTTCCACAAAACAAGCTCCTTTAAAAAATGAAGGATGTGACAACATTGATTTTGCAGTGCCTACTATCAGTCTCTCTCTTGAGCATGAGAAATATTGCATAAGTTAAAACAGGCAACAGTGACTATTCAATAGTTCCTGGTGTCTGCTTGGCTTGTAGCTGACTATAGAGCTAGAAAATTCCTCTCTGCTGTGCTTCTTCTTGGTCCTAGTTTGAGTCCTACCTTATTCTCCTGCATGGGTCCTCATCTAACTTTGTTACTTAGTCAGAAATTGTCAGGACAGGTTCCCAGTAGCTGGTTGCCTAATGTGCTGACTAAATTCTGAAACCAGGATTAATGACCACAGAGTGATCATATGGATAAACCATGTAAAGGACTGTGCTGGGTTTGGATAAACAAGTCCATATTCTTCAGGTTCAGCACAGCATGCACTTGTGACAAACGTGTGCAGAGTGTTATTTTCACCTTGTACTTGCTGCTTTCCTCTTTCTTTACCAGCAGACTTGAATTAAAATGTGGGTTCAACTGTTTAACATGGTAAAATGAGGTGGCATTTCAAGCTTGAGATATGGACACATTTTCACTTGGAAATATCACTTTCAGCCTCTCCTGTTTTTTTCTGTCATAGAAGCTACATCATAAAACTGGAACAAAAGCATTTCCAACACCATTGTGGATATTTTGCTCGCTTCTTCTGCCTTACTAGCTGTTTTAAAGAGATCTAAGCAAGCAGCCTTTGCACATGTTCCTTCTCTGGCTCCCTGGCACAAGTAGGTCAGCTAAAGGAGAAAAACCTCTGTGAATGACAGGAAGACACTAAATAAAAGCAACCACGTAAAATGCCCATCAGTCTCTCAGAGGGGTCGTCCCTGTTAGGAGAGAAAGTGGCTTTCAGGAGCAAACACCTAACATTTGTGCCCCTTTACAGCAACACTGGAAATCAAATCCAGCAACACCTCACTACCACTACATTCTGCTTCTTGTGACCCTACAGTGGCCCCACATCCTTTTGCTCTTGGGAGGGAAACGTCTCTGTGAGGAGAGAGGGTCTGAGCGGCACATGCAAAGCACTGGGCTTGTCTTTGTGTGTTTCCATCCAGAGGGGCTTCAAAATAACTTATGGTGCAAAGGTGAGACCCACATATAAAAATTATGTCCCTGTGGTTATGTGAGGAAGGTTTCTGTACACTAGATCAGTGTTTAAACGCATCACCATCTCCTTTCTGTGAGGGATACAGGAAAACTCATTTAATTTTCATATTTTGTCTCAGATGTAGAAAAGCAATTTTAAAAAAGGAACAGGAAAGTAGTGAGCCTGGCATAAAAAAGAGGACATTTTATTGTTGATTGCTCCTAATGTATTTTTTTCCCATGCTTGCTAAAAACGATTGTCTTCTAGGGAGTATCTGTCTTTCAAAAAGGAGGTCTAATTAGCTTTTTTACTCACAGCCTTTGTTGCAGTTTGGTAGTATTTGCAGATCTTTGCAAAAGGGTGTTGAGCTCAAGTTAAACTTTGTGCTCCAAGCAGAACATGGAGGAGTGCTCTTTTCACTTTCTGCTCCATCAGGTTTACTTACAATCTTTGGGGAAAACCCAAGAAAAACAGTAAATTCCTCTGGAGCAGAATGCTATTTTTGCAGCATTGAGTGCTGGCAGTTGCCAGAGGCATGCTGAAGAATGTGCCCAGGTGGCATGTGCTATAACAGCTGCTGCCAGGAGAATTCGAACTCCTCCTCTCACCAGGTACAAAATAGCTAATATGCAGGAAGGTGATTGTGAGAAGTGTCATGCTTCATATCAGAGAGGCAGCTTGGACTCCCTGCTTGTCTCAGCTGGTCCATACTGAATGTACAAAACTGTGCCTGGATGAACAGTGTTCTTGACCTGTATTGATGTCTTAAAAGTAGATGTGATGTTTTCCTGTAGGTGGCAAGAAGAAAGTGGGAAGCCTGCAGGCAGCATGGTGTTAGTCAGGATGAGCATGTGCTGTGAAATCCAGGTCTATCTCAGAAACAGGTTGCCAAGTTTGAATACTCTAGACCAAGAACATAGTGCGAACAGGTGGAAAAAAACAAAACAAACAAGCAAACAAACAAAAAACCCCAAACAACAAAAAAAGAGAAGCAGAAATTAGGCACAGACCTACAGTAATTTTATTTTTGGTCTATTCTTATGTTCAGGGGCTCAAATCCTGTGGAGCCATCCATCCCATTTCCGTTTCTTTAAAACCCTCTTCTTATTCCTCATCTTTCAATTCCCCCGAGTTGTGGTGATGAGGACAATGGCTTTGCCTTGCCCTTCAAGACAGAATGCAACTCCTTCAGCCCCCTCCAGCCTCTGCCCTCTCCAAAACTTACTTCTTTATTATCAGACTTTAGCTAGGGCTGTCAACAAAAGAAAACTCAAAGAATTAGATGTGAGAAATACCTCCACCAGGCTGACTCAAACAATGACAAAACCATCCCTTAGTCCTGAGGCATAGTGCATTGTATCTATGCCCACTGCAGCACCAGCCAGGCATTCCTGACAAATTATTGCTAAATGTATTAACATATTTTTGCTGCATAAATAAGAGCAGTAAGTCTGTGATGTTGAGAGTTTGTCTTTACCTTGCAGTAATTTATTATTCTATTATCACCCTTTGCAAACATTTATGCTTAGCACCTCCTTCCCCATAGCACTGAAATACTAAGCGTTCATAAAGCTTAACCATCAGTCATAAATTCAATCAACTGCTGTATGCACTAATGTGAAATTAAAACCTTTATTTGAGTGATTTATTTTAGGCACAGATGCGACAAAGGAGCCCATAAAAATTAGAGGTTGTTTGTTTTCTTTTTTTCTTCTGCTGCTGTAACACTTGCAGTGATTAGCTGGCATTTTAAAGTATGTTTGGGTGTTGGGGAGGGTTTTGGTTTTTTATTCTCAAACATAGGCAACCCAGCAAAACTGAGAAGCTAAAAAGTGATGGGGTTTTTTTCAGCTGGAATCTTAGTAAGTATTCAGTTAATGGACTGCCTGCTTGCTTATAATGAGGCAAAACTTGTAGACCCATATTTTTTTCATACAGAGTGAGTTGGGACCTGGGTAGGCAGGGTTCAATGGAGACAGAGAGAGGAGAGAAGACAGAGGAAGTTCAGAGTCTTTCAGCTGAAGTTTCCAGTTCATACCTGGCATCTGACTGGTCTCTGAAATGACTGAAGGTGGGATCAAAGAACAGGTTGTCTCTCATTTCTCTCTGACAACCTAGTAAGGATGATGCAATGAATAAAATTGTAACGGCCTAGAAAGGCATGGAAGAAGGTTCACTTAGTTTCAGCATCATAAGAACACAAATAGGTGTTGTGCTAGGTCATACTAGCAATGACTATCTGATTGGCCAAACTGAACACTCCCTGCCCCTCATCCCCATGCCCCATTCAGAAAGTGCCCCTAGCAAACACTGATGGCTTGTCTTGTACATAGGCATGGTTCTTTCATACTTTATCATTAGTATCTCGCTTGTGGCCTTTCCTTGAAGGAAAAGAAAAGGTTCACAAATGACTGCCAAAGGGAAGAAAGTTAACTTTCCCTGAATGTTCACTAATGAAGGACAGAGCTTTCACAGTGAAGACCAGTAGCTGATTGTTCCCTTTGCATTGACCTCTGTTTTCATAATCTAATGGCTTTGCATTGATATATGAACATGTTTACGTCTTGAGGCAATTTGTGAAAGCAGTAGAGGACAACAGTAAATGTATCAAACATTAGGTAGGGTCATTATAGAGAAACCAGGAAGGTTTTAATGAAATTCACTGCAATATGAAAGCTTCAAGAGACTACTTAATGTCCTGCTTTGTTCTGAAAAACAAAACCCAATACAAATTAAAGATGCAGCAAGAGGCAGGGTTGTTGTAGCACAGATGCAGTTTTGTAATCCAGACATATTGTAGGTTCCTTTAAGACCAGTGGATTTTTAATCTAGAGTTTCAGTTCAGTTCTTAGTTATGACATGATAAAGGTAGAAAAGTAAATGACTTTATCCTGTGTATGGCTTTGAGGCACACTGGGAGGTGTGTGGGCCCAGGTCAGCCTATATATGTGATGGCAGATCCAAACCTTGCTATTTCTTATGTCCAGTCTGAAGGTAAGGACATGGAGCTGTAATTTATGAATGATAACTGCAAAACTCTGTGATTAGATTAGGGAGAAACCACTAAAGTGACACAGATCTATTAAAAAAACTCACACAAAAGTGGCTGTTCTCATAAGTGTCCCCAGCCAATAAAGATTATCTTATTGCTTCATCAAAAAGGAGCTGTTTCCCAAAACTAAGTGCTTGCAACAAAGTTATGTTTAAATGAACCCAAACTGACCCAGTCTCAATTGTGTTTGTGTATGTGAAATGTGAGGTGACCATGAGTCAACAGTGCTATGATGTAGAAAAGGTGAACAAATACCGGGGTGTTTAAACAGAGGTCAGTTCTGCAAAGTGACTGTGCAGTAATACTTCCGCTCTTAGTGCTGATAAGGTGTCTGTTGGAAGCCTATAGTTGTGGCTGGATACCGCATTTCAGATGTGGCCCAACTGCAGAAGAACTGCAACACAAATAGAGGTGTTGCAAGTACGGCCTAGAAGTACATCGGTGGAGTTGAGGTTGTTCAAGAAACGAGATGTAGGAATGGAAGGATGTAGCAAGGAAAGAATAAGCAAACAATCTGATCTTCTTGTCATAGTTGATAAGAAAGGAAGTGATGAGTCTAAATGATAGTGGGAGTGTTCAATTTAGAGACTGGGGAAAACCATGGCTCAGGTGAGGAAAAGACTTGTGTAGGTTAATTGGGCAAACTGAAGAGTCTCCACCGTTCAGGGTCTTTTTCATTCACGGACGAAAAGCTCAACATGTCTCAGCAATGCGCACTCACACCCTAGAAAGCCAACTGCACCCTAAGCTGCATCAAAAGCAGCGCAACCATTGGATTGAGGGAAGTGATACCACCCCTCTACTCCACTCTTGTGAGATGCCACCTAGAGTACTGCATCCAACTCTGGGATCCCCAACACAAGAAAGATGTTGACCTGTTAGAACGAATCCAGAGAAGGCCACTAAATTGATCATAGGGCTGGACCACCTCTCCTGTGAAGACAGGCTGAGAGAATTGGGGTTGTTATGGCTGGAGAAGAGAAAGTTCCAGGAAGAACTTAATAGCAGCCTCCCTGTACCTAAAGGGGGCTTACAAAAAGGCTGGAGAGGGACTTTTTAGAAAGGCATGTGGTGATAGAAAAAGGGGGAGTGACCTTAAGCTGAAGGAGGGAAGGGTTAGATTGGATATCAGGAAGAAGTTCTTTATTATAAGGTGGTGAGGCACTGGCACAGGTTGCCCAGAGAGGCTGTGAACTCTCCTTCCCTGGAAGTGGGCAACTAGAACTGGATGATCTTTAAGGTCCCTTCCCATCCAAACCATTCTATGATTCTATGATTCTGTGATTCTCTGTAAGATGGAACCTGATGAAAAGGAACTGGAGAAGACTGACAGCTTCTCCAGCTGAGAATAGCTGGAACAAAATAGATTGTGTTGCTGGTTTGTTTTGTTCCAACCCTGCTGCAGGTCCTTGAGTAAAGTGTTAAAAATTCACTGGCTGAATTGTTAGATCCCTGCTGAGCCTTGCCCAGAAAGATCATTTGCTGCAGAGATACTTATTTCCTATTACTTATTTCTTTCACAGATACTTATTTCTGGCCCATTGTAAGCCCTCCTTTGTCATCTGTAACATACTGATTGAAAGTATGCTGTCTTCAACCAGAATACATAAAGGTTCCTATGAGATTGTAATGGGTTAGGCCACAGCAAGTGTGGATACAGAGTATTGATGATCAAAGCTGTACAAGCAAATGCACAGACCTTGGAAAGTGTTAACCACTCAAAAAGCCTGTCTATATTCAAAGTAATGCTTCTCAGAGGTGTTCCTCACCTCTTGGCCATGCCTTGCTAGCACCTCGCATCCACCTGAATGATGCGAGACAGCAAATAAGGCTATAGTTAGTAGGTTCAAGAACCTGCTCCAGTGCATCCCACTCTTGAGGAATGCTGGAATGCCCTATCTATAACATGCTCAGTAAAAGGTTGACAAAACCCCAACTGTAGTTTTACTGTAATCTGAGATGTGGAGAAGATGAGCAATAGTTGCCTGTCAGAGTGGCTTAGAGAAGGAAAAGCTTTCCATGGTGAATTGAGCCTAACAGTAACTATTTAACAGTGATGCCTTAAGATAATTTATGTATCTGTAGATTTTAATATAGCTGTATAGTTTATCCCACTTAAGGTAGCAATTGACAGTTATTAAACCTCTTTCTCATGGTTTGTTTCACATTCTTGAAATTCTGTTTAATGGTCTTTTCAAGGGAAAGATTTTAGCAAGGACATCTTTTTGGGGACACATACATAGGAGGATATGATAGGGTATCATTGTAGTCAAAGCAGAGGGCCCAGGCACCTTGGAGAAATTCCAAAGAAGGCATGTGATGTGAAGATGATGATGGTGAAGAAGTAAGAGGTCTTGAGACCTCCAACTCAATTCCAGAGAGGTGTCCCAAGGGGCAGACCTGAGGGAGGTTCTGGGGGTGGACAATTCTCAGGTTGGATGTATCCATTAGATATGATAATTAAATTAGTGTTATAAATTTGTGAGAGTCTTACACTGTGGTGTGTACCTATGTATTTTGCCATACCTAATAACAGCACATCTCCACTGAGCTCAGATCAGCCTTGAAAGCAGTTTTCCTTGCAGATCCGTCACATCAGGAAGGAAAATACCTCAGTGTGGCAGAATTCTGTTTTCCATTTACCCTCAAGAAAATAAAGGGGTTGGTTTCAGGTAGTGTAGGATTCAAGATGATGATTTCCTATTGTATGGCTGAATCTATAAGGTGTGGTTGCAAACCTCAACCCACAGCATGATCCACCCAACGTGCTTTCCTGAGTTGTAGTTGGGATTTTTCCAGTTGAATTTCTCCATGCCACCATGTGGGTTTGGGGGGGGCTGCTACAAGGCATTGGCCACGGCTCCTCTTCAAATCCCCCCTCAAGTCCTGGAGCCTCCTAACCAGCACTCATTGGATGGGGTTAGCTGGCACCCTTGAGAATACCCAGACTATCCTTGCTGCTTGTTCTCCCTTCTACATAAGTATAGCACCTTAAGGATCTCCCAGGAACCTGAAATACTTGAGGAAAAATGCATTTCACCAGATCTAATGTTTGCATGTGTTTGACTTCCCCTGCTTTTCCACTTATATTGTTCATTAGCTGAAGAAGCTGATTATGACTTCATCAGTACAGCCTTATCATGGCCATGGCCATCTCCATCCATACCCAATTTCTCTCTCAGTCCAGAACCTGTTGCTAACAGACCTCGATGTGACATGGGCTTCCCTCCCCCCATTTCCTGTTTTACCTAACTTTGAAACTGTCCATCAGGAAGTGACCCATCTTACAATCAATGCAATCCTTGCCAATGTGCTTCAGGAGGTCCTGTGCAGTCATATCCGCTGAAAATGCAGCCCCTGCAGATCCGCTTCCTCTGCAGTGTACATCTGCTGACAGTCAGGATGAAGAAAGAGAAGGAAAAAAAACCCCACCAAACAAACCAACCTTGCTTTGCAATAGGGAAAAATACAAATGCGAAGGCTTGGACTAAATATCTTCCCTTTCCTGTTTTGCTCAGGGCTCTCAGATCTGTTTTCTCTTAATATCTTGCTCTCTGATTGCTAGACATTCTTCCTAGCTGGAGATCAGGAGCAGTGAAGCTGGGAGGGGAGCACTTCTCCCAGGTGAGGGGCAGGCGTGGGCCATGTGGGTGCATTGCCAGGTGCACACTTGGTGCCATGGGCTGTTTTTACTGAAAGGTGTCTGGGCATGAAGTCAGAGTTCTGGGCTCCTGTGAGATGCTTCATGCCATCTCATTTTCTCCACTGAGATGAATTCTGTAAGCAAACTAATAAAATCAAGCTCCCATCTCTTACATCAGAGAGTCTGGGGACCTTGGTAAATACTGCAAGTAGATGCTCTAAATTAAAAAAATAGTATCTGCTTATCATCACATGTATTTTGGGGGGATGGTTGAATGCTCCCCACTGAAAGAAACACAGCGTAAAAAAATATCTGTCTAAGGAAACTCACTGTAGGTATGGATCACTGGCTAGCATAAGATAGAGAATGAGATAGAAAAGGAGGAGATTTGATAAGAGAAGGAATTCAAGCCTTCAGGAGTAAGTAGGGAATTAAACAAAGGCTGCATATATTTCACCACCCACAGCGTTCTGGAGCAGTGGTTAAGAATGAAGCAGACTATTAAAAATAAGTTCAAGAAAATTACAGGGTAATATCCAGAGAAGTGCTCTGAAAAATAACCAGTGATGCTAGCAGCTTTAAGAAACAGCAATAGCTCGTGCAGCCCTTTATATCTGTGGCATGTTTTGTTTGAACTGCCCATGCCCCACACGGGCATGAGACCCTAGGGATTCTGAAGGTGATCAGTGGGAATGGGAAAAACATTACAACATAATAAAAAAGAAAATTGCCGTCTGGTGGAAGAAACAGTAAAAGGAGTACGAAACAAAAATGGGGAAAATGAGAATCAAATTCATATGTATGGTGATACTGAAATCGAGTAATGGTTTTGAACCCGGGCAAAAAGAAACATGCCTTAGACCCAAAATGGAAGGTATGAGCCCGGTATCGCATCAGTGGGATGAGGGCAATGGAACATAAGAATGGCTGCTTCACATTTCTCAGTTCTTTACCTCCAAGGGTAAATGTGGACTTAGTTGTGGATTGGCTGAGAAGAAGAACAGTTCCTGCAACATCAGTTTGAGAAGGTGGAAGCCAAAATGACTGATTTGCCCTCCAGCTCAGAGCAAGCCCAAAAGAAATTCCTTCTCTGAAAATTAGAAGAGGGAGCCATGGTTTGACCTCGTTGCTTGTCTTGGCCCTACACCAGATGTCACAAACAGGAGCCAGCAGGGCTGTGCATTGTTGGATTTTTTTTTTTCACTTCTGTGCCATATAGTAATGTTTTTAGTGGCTGTAGTGAATTTTTCTGTAGCTGTTGTATTATAAAATTACAGATATCTAGTATTAGTAGTAGCAGCTGAACTAATAATGAACATAGATAGACGGATTATGCCTTTGAAGGAACACTGTTATGTGCCTCCCTCGAGTCAAGCCCCATGCCAGCAAAAGTGAATTTGCAGTGGGTAAGTGCTGAAAGGCTGAATGCTGCTCAGTAGGAGACTGTTTACTACTTTTGTCCTTTCACTCCAGCACCAGCCTCTGGAGGATGAATGGTCATGATCAAGAGAACCAGTTGATCTCATTCAGGTTCTGAGGAAAGGGCTGGAGAAAGAGGGTTGGAGAACCCAAGAATTTGAGAACACCATTCTTTTTAACCCTTCAGTGGTCTGTCTGCATGTGTATGACTGACATGCATTATAAAGGTAATCCTTCACACATGGCTCATTCATTCATACCAACTGAGCTGCTGCAGAGTGCTTGGGAGGTTATTCCACAATGGCAGCTGGTATATAGCTGACATGATAACTGACATTCCAAAAGCTTCCAACTTCTGAATGAAACAAAGAGCTTTGGAAATGTTTAACACAGGGCTTCTTATTTCATCTTAGCTTTATACAGTTATGAGGCTTATGTTTACAATTTCATGCCTGTTTAATATGTGCAGTGCGTTATTAGCCTCTCTAGAATACAGGTGATGACAGAACTACGTGTATTTGGAAATGCACATTTCAAAAGCTATAAGACGGATCTCGAATCTGATTAATTGAATTTTGATTTTCTTGCTTTCTTTGCTTTCTTATACAGGGTCTGTCAGCTGCCAAGTAAAGAAGGTGGAGGAACCTGTCCACACAAAAGACTTGTAAGCCTATAAAGGTAAGAATACATTAGATGCCTGGTACACTACAGGCATATGTTTGAAGCTTTACATGTAAATATCTTCTTTTATGTTCCAAATATGGCATTTCCTAGGCATTTAATTTCTTTGTACAGAATAGAAGACACTGGACAGCTACAGGTCTGTATAATCTCTTATTATCAAGAATAGTGTACTTCAGCTCACAACTTGAAGATGACTCTTTAATATCCAGTTTCAGATTTATGACCTACTTTTCCCATTTGGCTTTGACATTTCTTCTTAGTATGAATGCTAGCACTATAACCATGCAATGGTTGAGCACCAGTAATTTATAGTCCAGGGCAGTTGTACTGAACCTTTCTTGAATATACATGTTATTCTTGCAACAGGTTTTTGTGAATGTAAAGTGTACAGAATTCTGGAATATCTGCACTGAGGCCATAAATCTAGAATGCATGGATGACTGAATTCCAAATTACTTGTAACTTCACACTTGTCTTCAATTTATGCTTTTCTTTCATTATAGGGATGCTGTCTGGAGCAGAGATAAAGTCAGGAAAGTTAAGGCACAGCTGGATTTTAATTTGGCAAAGAATTCAAGTAATAATAAGGGTTTCTGCAAGTGTTCTTGAACAGAAAAAGAAGATAAAAGAAAATGCATGTGCCACACTCTCCACGCTCTCCTGATAACTAAGACAGGAGAAGTAGAGGCAACTGTCATGAAGAAGACTAGGTACTCAGTAATTTTTAGCCTCAGACAGTGATCTCTCTTCCCACATCTCTCAAGCCCCTGAACCTCAACCCAGGGACTGTGGGAATAAAGCCCCTCCCATCATAAGTGCAGATCAGGTTTAAGACCACCTGAGGAACCTGAACATAGACAAACCATCATTTACCAACTGACTTGCACTGGTTAAACTGGAAGTGCCAAATAGCTGTAACGTACAATTTATTGGTTCTATTTAAGCACTTTGGTGTTTGTTTAAAAAGGGAGGCAATGGACTGTTATGGGGTTCCCCCCCGCCCCAATATTTTGGGGTAGTGCCCTGAATTAGTTTATTTCTCCCTTGCTTCTGGTGGTGCAGTTTCCCAGCAGTCCCACGGCAGCTCTTGGGCAGTACAGCTGCCAGAGGCCCCTCCGTGCCGTGGGACAGGAAGAAACCCCGCGACAAAGGAGAACCTGGATTTTGGATATGTAGAACTTAATGGCATCGGTTTGAGCTGTGCCAGTTCTGTGAACGCCAGGATCTTATATAGTATAAGAAATTCTAAATATGGATTTCTGGGGTTTTAAAATACAAATGCAACTTTTGTATATGTAAAGAACAAAAGGCAGCAAAATGTGAGAAGACGTGCTCGATGTGAAGCGCAGCAGAAGGCGCTCCGTGGTGGCGGGGAAGCGCGCACGGGGGGCACGGCAGCCGGGAGCGGAAAAACCAAAACCAAAACCAAAACCAAACCAAACAAACAAAAAAACGACCCAAAACAAAAAAAAAACAACCCAAGAAACAAAAAAGGCTCTTAGACGGCGCATGCGCAGTAAGAGGCGACACGCCCCTACACGTACGTGGAAAGGCGAGGTGGTGACGAACTGCGCATGAGCAGTGAGTTGAGAGACGCCCGGTGTCACGTGGGAAGTGTGGGCGCCCGTACGGCCAAGTGCGCAAGCGCAGTAAGGTAGGTGGCTCGTGCCACCGCTGAGCCAACGGCCCCGCGAGGGAGGGGCGTGCGCAGGCGCAGTGGCCGCGCGCCGGGGCCCCGGGGCCGGGCCCGGGCGGAGCGGAGCAGGAGGAGATGCGATCCCCTTTTGTTTGTGGGGCGAACGAGGGGGTACTTTATAGAGGACAGAAAGAGCCTTTCTGAGAGAAAGGCTGGCAGCTCAGAGTTCTCATGTCTTCGGTAGTGTTTTATCCCCGTCCGGCGTGTTAGCAGGAAATTCGGTGAGTAAAATCCACGTGAACTTTGCTCACAGTTAAATAAGCAAATATCAGAAATTTGTTACAAGAATAGCATACAACTTAGGCCTTCCCCTGGTTGTCTGGGTTTCTCTGCATCTCTACCTTTGGGAAGGCTGGAGGCAGTTTTATTTCCCTTTTGGGACTCTTTGAGTAAAGAAGGCTGAAACTTTTCTGGTCTTAGTATCACGTCTGAAGTCAAGGAAGGGTTGATGGGGAAAATAACTAGAAGTACAAGTAGTTCCTTTAAAAAATTTGTGCTTTCCCCCCCACCAAAATAATAGGAGGCACCATCAGATGATTTGCTTTGGGCTTCTTCTGGATAAGAACAAACAAATGGGATAATAAAAATCAGTGAACCGCAGGCATTGAGAGACAGACAGAAGTACAACATGCCATCTGTTTGTTGTGACAGGGATGTCCCTGTGTCTCTTTGGGATCTGAAGAGACTTGAGGCCAGAGTGCTGTTTTATTTTCTTTGACAGAGGAAAATTTGAAGTAATTTTTTTTATTATTATTGTTAGGCCATCTCTAAATGAGCTCATGATTGGTTTTGTTTTCTCTTTTTGCTTTCTGTTGTCCCTTCCATTTCCAGTCCTGCTCCCCTGCTGCCCACCTTGAACAGGTGCCTCTGGTGACAGGCGTGGTTTCTGTGGCTGTGAGGGGGTTTCCTGGGGAGCCTTCCATCTGCTGCTCATTCCTGGGTGCAAAGGCAGGCTTTTTGACCAACGGTGCACCGCAGACCATGGGGCTTGTTTAAAGCCTGCCCTCTATTTTATAAATATATAGGGACGGTAAACAATTATTGTAGTATAGAAGGAAATCAAGGAGGCTAATGAAATATTGGCATTGAAGTGGGAATATTCAAGGATCATGGTGTGACAGTAGTCAGGGATGAATCTTGTGCACATAAATCTGTGGGGCTGTAGTGTGGAACAGAAAAAAGCAGTGTCTGAGGGAGAGGGACTGATGAAATTGGGAGCAGTTCTGGCCAAGGAGAACTGTGTGACGTTACTTGCTATGTGACTTGGGGCTGCTGCCTCCTTCTAGTGCAACAAACTGCTTGGTTCTGGACTGAGCTGCATTTTTGGCACTTTGGGGAAAAAGGGGTTGGAAGTCCCCCCAGCCAGTGAACTGATGTACGTCAAAGGGAACTTTGACATGGTGTGTTTTGAGAACTCCAGCTGTTTTTTTGTGAAATGGCTCATGGAGCAGCTAGTGTTGAACTGTATTGTCTCTAAATGCATGGCCCTTGCTCATTCAGTGCATCTCGAGGCAGGGGAGTCAGTTTTCAAGACAGCACAGGGCTGTGTGTTAGTGCAGGATAGCCCTGGAGCTGCTGAGAGAAGAGGCTGCTGTCCTGTGCTGGTGGGGGGTGACCCAGCTCTCTGAATTCTGGGTGCCCCTTGGCTGTGCAGGTGTGGCGCTGGGGCAGGGAAAGCAAGGCCCTCTGGTTGGGAGGGATGCGGGAGCAGCAAGATGCTTCACATTGACAGCTTGCTTTGTGTGTTGCTGATGTTTTCAGAGCTCAAGCAGATCGATTTAGTTTGCAGGTTTCTAGCCATGGCTGTGATGACCTAGACAGGGTTGTCAGAGGGATAAATCTTTTCAGTTGCACAGCCCAAACCCATTTCTGATGCTCTAGAACATGATCTGATCCTTATGAAAATTCTATTGGTCCTCAGTGTGAAAAGTACTCCCATACTGTAGTTTTTCCCTTGCACCTACAGTTCACTGTGGAAAATACTTGTTTTAGCAAGAAAATGTCACGGCTCATGCACCCAAAAGCGGAAGAGTTCCTCGTAAAATCAGCTTTGGCAATGTGAGTCTTAGCAAAAACCTCACTGCATTGCAGTGCGATGCCACCACGGTAGGAAAACAGTGTGAGGTGGAAAGCCCTGAGCAGAACTGAGGGAAAGGGGAGCTGGGAGGAGAGTAGAAGTCGAGATAAGTTTGAATTTAAACTGTGACGGGTGTTAATGCAGGAACAGGTATTTTTCATAACTTCCAAAACAAAGACCTTTGGGTTCTTGGGGTTGTTGGGGGTCCCTAGGGATCCCTGTAGGTCCCTCAGGGTTCCTTTAATTCCTGGGGGTCACTGGGGGTTCCCTAGGGGTCTCTGGGAGTCACAGTGGGTCCCTTTGGGTCCCTGGGAGTGTTGGGGGTTCCTGTTGGACCCCCAGGTCTCTTCAGTCCCTGGGGATCTCTGGTGGTTCTGAGGGTCCCTGGGGATCTTTGTAGTTCCCTGGGGGTCCCCTGAGTGCCAGGAGTCCCTGTAGATCTCTTGGGGTTCATGGGTGTCCCTGGAGGTCCCTGTGTGTTTCTTGGCATGCTGGGGGTCCTCACAGATCCCTGGCGGTGCTGGAGTCCAGGAGGTCCCGGGGGGTCTTTGGGAAGTCCCTGTAGATCCCTAGGGCTCCACTGGGGAGCCTGGGGTCCATGTAGGTCTCTGGGGGTCCTTTGGTTTTCTCATGAGGGTCCCTCAAGGCACTGGCAGTCCCCATAGGTCTTTGGGAGGTCCCTGGGGGTGCCCTGGGCCTGGGGGGGTCACTGTAGGTCCCTGGGGTTCATGAGGGTCCATGTAGAACCCTGGGCAGTCCCTGGGGCTCCCTGTATTTCCCTGTGTGTTCCTGGGGGTCCCTGGGAGTCTCTGGGGGGTCCATGTAGATCCCTGAGGTTTCATTGGTGGGTTAGGGGTCCCTGGAGGTCTCTCTAGGTCCTTGTGGGTCCATGGGTGTCCCATGAGGGTCCATATAGTTCCCTGAGGGTCTGTCTTTGTGGGTCCCTGGGAGTCCCTTTAGTTCCTGGGGGTCTTTGGCAGTTCTGTGGGTCCTTGGGGGGTGCTGGGGGTTCCTGTAGGGCCTTGGGAGTTCCTGGATGTCTCCTGGGGGTCCGTTTGGGTGCTGGGTGTTCCTGGAGGTCCCTTGGCTGCTGTAGGTCCCTGGGTGTCCCTAGAGGTCCCTGGGAGTTCTGTGGATGCATGGGTGTCTCTGGGGGTCAGTGGTGGTCCTTGGGTGATCCCTGAATGTCCCCAGGTGGTCCCTGGGGGGTCCCTAACCCTAACTGAGTCCCTGGAGGTCCCCTGGGTGCAGGAGGACCCTGTAGGCCCCTGAGAGTTCATGGGTGTCCCTGGAGGTCCCTGGGTGGTCCTTGGGGTTCCCAGTAGTTCCCTGTGTGTTCCTGGGGCTGCGGGGTGTCCCCTGGGGGGTCTTTGTAGTTTCCTGGGGATCCTCGGAGTGCTTGAAGTCCCTGTAGATCCCTGGAGGAGGTCCCCTGGATGTGTTGGGGGTGCCTCTAGAATCCTGGGGGTCCATATAGATTCCTTGGGGGGTCCTCGGGGTCCCACTGGGTCTCAGAGGGAAGAGGGTGTCCCTGTAGTTCCCTGGGGGCTTACTGAAGTGCTGGGGGTCCCTGGGGGTCCTTGTGGGTGGACCCTAATGCATGTCCCATAAGGGTCCCTGGAGGTGTGGGGGGGTTCTGTAGATATCTGTGGTGTCCCTGGGGGTCCCTTTATTTCCTGGGGTCTCTGGTGGCTCTGTGGGTCCATGGGGGTCACAGGGGGTCCCTTGGGAGTTCCTGGAGGTGCTGGGGTCCCTATAGTTCCCAGGGGGTTCCTTGGAGGTCCCTGTAGTTCCCTGTGGATTTCCGGGGATGCTGGGGGTCCCTGTAGGTCCCTTTGGGTCCTTGGGTGTCCTTTGGGGTTCCTGTAGGACCTTGTGTGTACCTGGGCATCTCTGACGGGCCTTGTAGGTCTCTGGAGTGATGCCTTAGGGTTTTAATATATTTGTAGATTTTTATATAGCTGTATAGTTTCTCACAGTCGAGGTAGCAACTAACAGTTTCTCAGGGTTTGTGCCACATGCCTGAATTTCTGTTTAAGTGTCTTTTCAACAGACAAGAGAGCAGCAAGGACATCATGTTTGGGACACAAGCGCCTGGACCGGAATAAAAAGGCCATGTTCTCGCGCGCTCCGGGTCTCACAATGTTTTGCTTGAGTACCGGCGCCACGTTGGTTGAGGGCAGGTCTGCCAGTACTCGTCCCACTGCGGCAAAGCAGTGTGTTCAGCCACCCCCTTCTCCTGCTTGAAAACATGCCCCAGAGCCAGACCTTGGGGAGGGGTGACAAGCAAATGAACTCTGGGGAACTGGGTAAAGTCCAGCACAGGGACATCAGTGGGGACAGGGGAGGAGGGTTATGAAGAGCAAATTCTATGGAATATCAACCTGTCCTTGTCCT
>JAWWEW010000020.1:20399680-20429764 GCA_035583185.1 Anabacerthia variegaticeps | reverse complement strand
GCCGCCGCTGCTGCGATTGGTCACGCCGGAGGGAGTGGGCGGAGCTTCCCCACCCCGTCCCCGCCATACCCGCGAACCTACCGCGGCGCGCCATGCGGGCGGGGGCGGGGCCAGGAAGTCACGCCCCCTCCCCGGTAAGCCACGCCCCTTCTCCCGGTAACCGGAGGCGGCGGCGGCGACGACGGCATGGCCGTGTGGACCCGTGCTTGTAAAACGGGGTTGCTGGAGCTGCTCCTGCGCGAACGCTGGGTCCGCGTGTCTGCGGAGCTGAGCGGGGAGACGCTGAGCTTGACGGCGGAACCGGGGACCGGCGATGCGTCGGTGGTGAACGGCGTGGTGAACGGCAGCGCGGAGGCGGCGGCGGCACCCGGTTGCGTGAGGAGGGTGCGGGTGGTGAAAGCGGAGGCGGGGGGGCTCGGGATCAGCATTAAGGGAGGTCGGGAGAATCGGATGCCGGTGCTGATCTCACGGATCTTCCCGGGATTGGCGGCGGAAAGGAGCGGGGCGCTCCGGTTAGGCGACGCCATCCTCGCCGTTAACGGCGTCGATCTCCGCGATGCCACCCACGACCAAGCCGTGCAGGCGCTGAAGAGAGCCGGCAGGGAGGTCATCCTCGAAGGTAACGCCTCAACCCCCTCCTCTGCGCCCCCCGAATCCGCCGTGCGGGTCCCCGGTGCTCCCCCGTGCCCTGCCCGCTGCCCCCCGCCCTTACCGGGTCCCGGCACGCCCCCGTGCCGCTGTCACCGGGATCCCGGACCCCCCTCTTGGGCTCCTTTTCCGCGTGCCCCCACCCCTGTCCTGGTACTGTGTGTCCCCAAAACCCTCCCTGGCACCGGTACAGGGCGTGGGGTGTCCCCTGCCCCGTCGGGGTGTTCCCTCCGTAGCGGGATGGGGACAAGCACGGCACATCCCACTGCCTGCATCCCCCCGGGACAGAGCTGGGGTCCGCGGGGACTGGCTGGGGATCCCCTGGGATAGCCCTGCCGGCCATCAGGATGGCCTCGGGGTCCCCTGGCTGCGGTGTCCCCCTGGACCGGGCGTCCCCTGCCTTTGGTGAAGGAACCATCAGAGTGGGTGGGTGTCCCCAGGGATGGCTGTGGCCTCGGGGGCTGGTTTGGGGTCTGCCTGTGTCCCCCTGGGCTCCGTGTCCCCCTGGGCTTCGTGTCCCCGTGGGCTCCGTGTCCCCGTGTCCCCCGTGCCCGCGGCACAGCCGGCTCAGGACTGGCCTGCCGGAGCCACCGGCTCCTGCCCGACCTGTTCCCGGCAGCCCGACAAGCTCAGGCAGGACCTGCCCAGCCCGTTGGCACAGCACGGCACAGGGCCCGTGCCATGGGGCACTGCGAGGACACGAGCCCCCCGTGACGTGGGTCAGGGTGGCCCCTGCAGGTCCGTGGTGCCACACACGCCGTCCTGGTCTCCTGCTACGTCCATCTGTCCCCCAGTGTGTGAGGCTGCTCCATGGACACAGTGCCCGTCGGGCACGGGGATGGTGCTGCTGCTCACCCCGCTGCTCCTGGCACGCTGTGCTGGCACGAGGGGACATGGGTGGGCTCCCTGGCGGGGGCACAGCTGGCGTGGGGTGGCTCAGCCACAGCTGGGGCGCTGTGGGGGCTGAGGTGGAGCTGCGGTTTTGGGCTTGGTGCTTGGGCCAGGGCCACCGGCGGAGGCAGCCAGAGTCCCCACGGGATCCCGTGCCGGATTCACAACCTCCTTCCTCACGCTGCCTGGCTGTTTGATCTCGTCCCACAGGAGCCTCCAGCCCCGTGGCGTGTTTGTCCCTCGTTTCCGCCACGGGCACGGGCACTGTGGCAGCCTCCCCTTCCCTTCCTTTCCCTTCCTTTCCCTTCCTTTCGCTTCCTTACCCTTCCCATGCAGCCGGGCACTGCTGCTCCAGTGGCTGCAGTGGGACCATCCAGTGTCCAGCTGGTATCAGTGACCCCAGAGAGGAGCTGGAGGGGACATTGGCTGTGCCATCCAGCCCCGTCCCTCCTCACCAGCCCTGGAGCTGTGACCACCCTGGCAGGTGCTGAGGCTTATCTTTGGTTGAGGTGGGAGCATCAGCCCTGTGCCAGCGCCTCAGTGGGACTAGTGTCACCCATTCTGTGCATTGGGTTTGGCCACAGAGCCCATGACAGACACCTCCCCCGGGTACCCAAAAGCTCACGTGCTCTGTCGCCCTGGGGGAAGGGAGCCCTTCCGCCCTGAGGGAAGCTGAGGGCGAGGTCCTGCTGTGACCACAGGCTGCCGAGGGGACAGCCAGGCACGAGCATTGGGACATCTCGCTGGTGTTCCCTGCTGGGGGCAGGGGCTCGGCCCTGGTGGGGCTGGTGTGAACCCAGCAGTGCCGAGCAGCCAGAGCAGCCACCTTCCTGCAGCAGGACAGGCGAGGGGCGCAGGTGACAGCTGGGTTTCCTTTTGTGGTGAGCGTGTAGGTGGGGCGACAGTGGCTGTGCTGGGGTGGCTGTGCCTGGGCAGCAAAGACTGTGCTGGGCTGGCTGTGCCGTGGTGACTGGCTGTGCTCAGGTGCCTGTGCTGGGGCAGCTGTGTGCCAGCGACCAGCTTGCCAGAAGTAGGAGTGCTTGCAGGTGCCACCACCCCACTGCCAGTCTCATGCTTGCTGCCATGAAGTGCTCCATGCTCCTCATGCTTGCTGGCATGAGGTGCTCCATGCTCCTGCCTGCACCATGGGTGCATCCCACAGAAAACTGGGAGCCATGTCTGCTGCCATCCCCACTGGCAGACACAGTCCTGGGCTTCCACCAGTCCCAGGCACCAGCAAGAGCCCATGCTCCTCTGGCGGTGCCCGGGCACAGCACTCAGGCTCCAGTGCTGCTGACCACATGGCTCGGCCTCTCACCCTGCTGGCTCCGGGGCTGTGTTGGAGTCAGCGCTGACACTGTGGGGTCACGGCACTGTGAGCTGGAACCCCCGTGGGCTGAGCTCCCGCCCAGCACTGGAGGCAGCTGCCCACATCTGGCAAACATCTGCCGAGCGGCCCCGCGGCGGGAGCTGCTGGCCGTGCTGCTGCCCGCGGCGCTGCCTGCCCTGCCCGGCCCGGCAGCGGGATTAGGGGTGCGGGGACAGTGGTAATCCTGGGATCAGCTCGGCGGCAGCTAATATTAACTCCTGTGCTGCCCACAGCAAGGGCAGGCGCCTCGTGGCAGCACAGCGGCTCAGCAGAGCCTTTGGGAGGGTGGGGGGCTGCTGTGTCCTGCCCACTCCCCATCCCTGCTCCCCATCCCTGCTCCCCATCCCAGCTCCCCATCCCTGCCTGGCAGACCCCAGCAGGGCATTGGCAGTGGCACGACCTGGGCCCCACTGCTTCTGTCATTCCCACCCCGACAGGCCTGGCTGTGGCGTTGTGCCGGCTCCACAGATCCTTTCACCACTCGCTTTCCAGGCATTACAGCCTATTTGCTGTTTTGGTTTGGTTTCCCCCTCGCTGCCCCATCTCGGTCCCCATCACGTCCCTCCCTTGGCCTCGGCTGCCGGGGCTCAGCGCGGGCCGGGCGGGGGTCCAGGGCTGCCGTCAGCGGGGTGGTGCTGGGGTGGGACAGTCCCAGGGGAGCAGGAGCTGGAGCTGGTGCCTCCTTCCTTCCTTCCCAGCCTGGAGAGGCGTGTGGAGCCGGGATGTCTTGGCTGCACACCCCCTCAGAGACTGGCTGCTGGGGTCAGCCGCCGGCGTCGCCTGCGGTGCTGGAAACTTGGCGGGCGCAGCCCTGGCTGCTCCAGCAGCGGCAGGGCAGGATGGGACCAGGATGGACTGCAGCCTGACCTCCTGCCCAGCACTATTGTCCTGTGCCGCCTTCCCCTTCCTATGCTTGTGCTGGCAGTGGGATGAGCTGCCAGTGCTGTCCTTCACTCGGGACATCCCTGACCCAAGCAGGGTGGGACCCCCCAAGACTCTCCAAGCCTTGGTGTGTGTAGGGAGGGCACATAACCCCACAGACAGAGCATCCCTGGGGCACAGGGCTGTGGCACTGGGGTGCAGGACCCTGCCCAGCCCTGACTGTCCCCCCCACTACCCTGTCAGTGAAGTTCATGCGGGAGGTGACCCCCTACATCAAGAAGCCATCGCTGGTATCGGACCTGCCATGGGAGGGGGCAGCCCCACAGTCCCCCAGCCTGAGTGGCAGTGAGGACTCGGGGTCCCCCCAGCACCAGGGGCCCCGTGACCGCAAGGTGATCCCCCTCAAGATGTGCTACGCTGCCCGGAACCTCAGCATGCCCGACCTGGAGAACAGGTGAGGGCAGGGGTTGTGGGTGGGTGCTGGTGTGGGGGGCCCTGCTTGGCACAGACCCCTGGGCAGGGCTGGAGGCTGTCCTTTGCTGAGGCCATGACTCTCTGTTTCCCCCCCTGAGCTGTGGAAGGACAGCACGGAGGGTTTGGCTGGGGCCAGGGCCATGCTGTGTCCTCCCCCAGACCTCTGGCACTTCCTCTCCCTAAAAGCAGGGTCTAAAAGCCCTGGCAGGGCTGGCCCTGTGCTGCACGGGCAGCTCTCTAGCATGGCAGGAGCCCCAAACCAGTACAGCCAGTTTGCTGTCCTGGGCACAGGCAGGACACACTCAGCTGGGTGCCCATGTCCCACCCTGCTCCATGTCCCCATTTCCCACCCCACGCCTGGTCCCTGTGCCCTCACAGGCTGATCGAGCTGCACTCTCCGGACAGCCGGAACACGCTGGTGCTGCGGTGCCGGGACACGGCCACGGCCCACGCCTGGTTCAGCGCCCTGCACGCCAACATCACCGCGCTGCTGCCGCAGGTCCTGGCCGAGCTCAACGCCACGCTGGGCTCCGGCAGCCCCGCAGCTGGCGGCCGGGAGGTGAAGCACATTGCCTGGCTGGCAGAGCAGGTACACTCTGATGGGCTGAGCTGGGATGCTCCTGGGGATGGCACTGCCAAAGGCACGTGCTGAGGATGCCACTGGGGCAGGATGCAGCCTGGGCAGCAGCTCTCCCATCTGCGCCCTGGCAATGGCAGTGCTTCCCGTGCCCTAAGCCCCCTCTCCCACTGGGATTTCCTAGCTGGAGACACTTGTCACACCCTCCCTTTTCCCTGAATTCACTGCCTGAGAGCTGCAGCTGGCCCCGGCATGGCAGTGAGCGGGACCTTTGGGGGCCGCTTCTTTCCAGGCGAGAATCATAGGTGATAGAAGGTGGCAGCACCTTGGATGCTGCTGAGATCCTGTCAGTGTGGAGCCTCTGGGCTGGGGTCCGTGCAGCCAGGGGTGCAGGGATTGGGGTGCCTGGGCAGCTGCAGCCCCTGGTGCCCCTGACGGTGCCCTTGTGCCCGGCAGGCGCGGCTGGACGGCGGGCAGCAGCAGTGGCGGCCGGTGCTCATGGCGGTGACCGAGAAGGACCTGCTGCTGTACGATGGGATGCCCTGGACCAGGGACGCCTGGGCCTCCCCCTGCCACAGCTACCCGCTGGTGGCCACCAGGTGGGCTAGGCTGGGCCCTCCTGGGGACCAGCACCCCTCGGCCGAGCCATGGCTCTGCCTTTTGGAGCCAGGGGAAGTGCCAAAGCACCGGTGGGGGTGATGTGGTGCTGGCGCTGCCATCACACCCCTGACCCCCAATCCATCTGTGCCCCACCGCCCAGGCTGGTGCACTCGGGCTCTGGGCGCCGCTCACCAGCCCTGGGCTCGGAGCTGACCTTCGCCACACGGACCGGCTCGCGCCAGGGCGTGGAGATGCACGTGTTCCGCGTGGAGACACACCGGGACCTCTCCGCCTGGACACGTGTCCTGGTGCAGGGCTGCCACGCTGCCGCCGAGCTCATCAAGGAGGTGACTGTGGGTGAGTGCCGTGGGGGGGACACCCAGGGATGCCCCATTCCCACCCCAGGGGCTGTGGGGGTTGGCAGGGGGCAGGGTGTGATGGTGGCCGTGCCCGCAGGCTGCACGCTGGGCGGGCAGGAGGTCCAGCTCTCCATCCACTATGAGGGTGGATTCACCATCTCCCGGGAGGAGCCAGGCACCAGCGTCCTCTTCCGCTACCCCTACGAGCGGCTGAAGATGTCGGCGGACGATGGCATCAGGACCCTCTACCTGGATTTCGGGGGCCCCGAGGGGGAGCTGGTGAGGAGGGGCAGCTGGGCTCACCGCTTTCTTTGGGGTTTTTCCTCCAGGGGTGGTTCCTGCTTCCCCAACCCTGCAGTGTCCGAGGTGCCTGGACTCTTTGGGTTCAGCTGGTTGGGATCCTCTACCCGGTGATCCACAGTGTCCCCCATGAAGGGGACTGTTTGGGGTGTGGGTGGGCTGACACCGCTCTCCATCTCCCCCCAGGCACTGGACCTGCACTCCTGCCCCAAGCCCATCGTGTTCGTCCTACACACCTTCCTCTCGGCCAAAGTCACCCGCATGGGGCTGCTGGCATAAGTGCCCCAGGCCCCCCACACCATCATGAACCAGCTGGGGGTCATGGAGGGACCCCCAACCTCTCCTGCCCCACCAGTGCCTTGCTGGGGCTGAGATCCCTGCCCTGGGAGCCTCCGGGAATGTGGCAGGATGGCTCCCCGGGAGGAGGATGAGCCCCTCCTGCCCCACACCAGCACCCCCAGACCCCCCAGTGCCCCGGGGGGGTGTCGGGGTACAGACACTAGCTTTAATCCGCCCGGGGCTGAAGCCATCACTGATCTCACCGCCTGTGCCTTGGAGCGGGGCCAGCCTGGCCCCCACGCCTGGAGGACCCCTGGTGCTCCGCAGCCCACATCTGGGGACCCCCCATGCTCCCAACCCACGCCTGGTGGTCCAGTCTGGTGGGCTCCCCCCAAGGGGATCACATTGTCCCCACATGGGACAGGGCTAGGGCTGTGGGACCCCCCATTGCTGCACAAGCGGTCCCCGTACCCCACTTTGGGGGACACACACACACTTTTGTCTTACGGGCGGCACTCGGGTGCAAGGGGGGGACCCGAGCCCAGGGTGCTGGTCCTTGGGGCTCAGTGCCCACACACCCCACTGCTCCCCAGCAGTGATTCCCAAACCTCCCAAAGCCAGAACAACGCCGTGTCTCTGCCCTGGGCAGAGGGACAGGGCTGTCCCCCCCAGCCACTGCTGCCTGTGCCCCCCTGCTGGAGGGGGGTCCCCACGAGTTTGGGGCAGGACACGTAGATTGATGCACTTTTGCTTTTTGTACTTTCCTTCCCCCCTCGGGGGCAGTTTCCATGCCCTGGGTTGCTCGGGGGGTCCCAGGCAGTGCCAGAGCAGGACCTCCAGGGCTCCCCCCTCCCACCAAGGCCCTGGTACCCCCAGCCAAACTCCTGCACAGTTCTCTGCTCCCAGGAGCTGTGCTGGCTGGGGGGTCCCAGGGGGTCCCATGAGGTGCTGCCGCCCCATCTATTTTTGTATTCTTTGTAAATCGCTATTTATATCAGATTGCCTTTTCCATGGGCTTCGAGTCTCATTCTGGGAGTGCCTGGGAGCTGGGGGGGCCCGGGGGTGTTGTCACACTATGTGTGTATCTGCCCGGGGCAGAGGGGGGGCAATTAATTCTCAGTACAGCACAGGGAGAGGAGGGTGGGCTGTGCTGGGCTGGTCGGTGCAAGAGAGACTGGGATGTACTGGACAGCCTGGTGTGGGGACGAGGGGGGACTAAGGGTTCTCTGGAAGGGCTGGGGGGGGTTCTCCTGGAGGACTGCGGCGCCTCTGGGGAGGACTGGGGGATTTCTGGAAGGAATGAAGGAATCTCTGGCCACGCTGCGGTGGAGTCTCTGGCATTTCTGGGAAGTCTGGGGTGACTCCAGGAGCAGGAGCAGCTGGGGCAGTGGGGCCAGTTCAGGTTCTGGACGGGTGGGCTCAACAGTGGCACAGGTACCTGCAGGTGGGTGTGTGGGGTGGGTGTAGGTATGCACAAATTGTGTGTGTGTGTGCACACGTGTCGGGAGTGTGTGTGTGGGAGTGTGTGTGTGTGTGTGTGCGCACACACACCTTCCCACAAGTGTGCACCCACAGATATCCCCCAAAATGCAGGCAGACACACACACACTCACATACATATGAACACACACACATATTCACACTCACACAGACTCAGACTCACACACACAATGTTCACACACAATCACACACACACACACAATCACACACATTTTCTCACACACAGTCACACAGTCACTCACACACACAATCACACACTCACACACACACACAATCACACAATCACACACACAATCACACACGTGTTCCGTGTCCGCACTAGGCCACGCCCCCACGGGCAGTGCCCGCTGCTCTGTGGGCGGGGCCATCCCAGACCACGCCCCTCGATGGACGGTGCGCGCGGTGCCCGACGGGGCGGGGCGGGCGCGCAGGCGCAGTGGGTGTCGCCGCCGCCGCCGCCGTGCCGGGGCCGCCGGAGCGGCCGCAGCGGGCGATGCGATGACAACGTCCACCCTGCAGGTACCGACACACCGACACACACACCGACAGCCCGACCGACAGCCCGGCCCCGCCGCCCCGCGCAGGGCTCCGCTCCGCCCGCCCGCCAGGCCGCCCCGCGCCCCGCGCCCCGCCGGGCGGGGTAGGCCTCACCGGGCCGCAGTGCCGGGCCCTGCCGGGGCTGCCCCGTCCGGCCGAGCGGGGAGGGAGCCGGGGAGGGAGCCGGGTGCTGCGGAAGGGCCCGGTGCCCGCCGTGGGGAGGGGTCCCGGCCAGCCGGCCCCGGTGCCCGGTGCTCACGGCGCTGCCCCCCGCAGAAAGCCATCGACCTGGTCACCAAAGCCACCGAGGAGGACAAGGCCAAGAACTACGAGGAGGCGCTGCGGCTGTACCAGCACGCCGTGGAGTACTTCCTGCACGCCATCAAATGTGAGGCCGGCCGGGGGCGGGGGCTCGGGGGCTCCGGGGCGCGGGCGGCTCCCGGTGACGCCTGGGGGTCCCCGCAGATGAGGCTCACAGCGACAAGGCCAAGGAGAGCATCCGAGCCAAGTGTGTGCAGTACCTGGACCGGGCGGAGAAGCTGAAGGAGTACCTGCGCAGCAAGGACAGGCACGGCAAGAGGCCGGTCAAGGAGGCCCAGAATGACAACAAGGGGTGCGTGGGGAGCAGGGGGGGCGAGGGACCCCCTGCCCGGCCAGGGGCTGGCAGAGCCCTGCTGCCACACCCGGCCGTGTCCTGCTCCTGACCTCTGGCCCCTGTCCCCAGGAGTGACAGTGACAGCGAGGGTGAGAACCCCGAGAAGAAGAAGCTGCAGGAGCAGCTGATGGGTAAGGGGGCACTGGGGTTGAGGAGGGAGTCCCCAGTAGCCATGACGGGGTGGCTGTGGGGAGGGGGGCAGGTGTGGGGCTGGGGTCCAGGGGTTTGTCACTGCAGTGTGGCTGCCCCCAAACCAGCTGCTGTGCTGAGGGGAGGTGGGGCTGGGGCGATGGAGGTGTGGGGAGGGACGAGGGCGAGGGCTCTCCCAGCTCTTGGTGCCCGTCTCTGGGGGGCTGTGTGAGCAGAGCTGCCCCCTCACAGGTGCCATCATGATGGAGAAGCCCAACGTGCGGTGGAGCGATGTGGCCGGGCTGGAGGGAGCCAAGGAAGCCCTGAAGGAGGCCGTGATCCTGCCCATCAAGTTCCCACACCTGTTCACAGGTGAGGCCATGGCAGTGGGGAGGGGCTGGCAGGAGGTGGCCCCCCCAGCCCCTGGGGTGACCCCAGGGTGCAGGGATGGGGTGTCCTGAGGCTGGGCTCTGCCGCAGGGAAGCGCACGCCCTGGAGAGGGATCCTGCTCTTTGGGCCGCCTGGCACCGGCAAGTCCTACCTGGCCAAGGCTGTGGCCACCGAGGCCAACAACTCCACCTTCTTCTCCGTGTCATCCTCTGACCTGATGTCCAAGTGGCTGGGGGAGAGTGAGAAGTAAGTTGGCAGCAGGAACAGGGGGCTGAGGCTGGCTCAGGGCTGGCTCCCAGTGCTCTGGCATGCCAGGCTGGGGCAGAAACCACCAGCACCAGTGAACCCCAGTAAGAGGGCTGTTGAGGAAGAGCTGGGAGCTGGTTCCTCCAGAAGGGAACTGCAAACAAAGCAATCCCTAGGCCTCTATCCCCTCACAACCTGTGCTCCCCATCTTCACATGCCTCTCAGTCCAATGGTGATTTGTGGGCTGGGGTCTTCTAAGCCCTCATTGGATTCTTTCTCCGTTCTCATCCTCCAGTGTGGGGCAGCCTCCAGGGTCTCAGCCTTATCCAAAGGTTTCCCATCTGTCTGTTTCCTCCTCTGCTTGGCCATCCATGCTCAGAGTTTATTTACAGCTCACCTACACCAAGCATTGAGCAAGGGCCACCCCTGCCAAGCTGTGAGCAAGTTACAGTTAAACTTAGCTCTATTCAATTAATTTCTAATATCCTGTATTTAAACTTTTAATCCTCACAGGGTCTCTGGGGAGGGCAGGGCCCCACGAGGAGCTGTGTGGCACTGCCAGCACAGGGTTTCTGGGGTGGGAGGAATATGGGGCTCCTCACCCTGGGGCTGCTGTGGGTGCTGGATGCCGGGGAGGGACCCTGAGTGGGGACTCATCCCACGCTTTGTTCCCAGGCTGGTGAAGAACCTGTTTGAGCTGGCAAGGCAGCACAAGCCCTCCATCATCTTCATCGACGAGGTGGACTCGCTGTGCGGCTCCCGCAACGAGAACGAGAGCGAGGCGGCCCGGCGCATCAAGACAGAGTTCCTGGTGCAGATGCAGGGTGGGTGGGGTCCTGTCCTGGGCATGGTGGTCCTGGGAGTTGGGGGGCAGCAGGATGGGGCGGCCAGAAACCAGGGATTCAGAGAACCCCTGAGGATTGCCCTGAGCTGTCTGCCTGCAGGTGTGGGGAACAGCAGTGACGGGATCCTGGTGCTGGGTGCCACCAACATCCCCTGGGTGCTGGACTCAGCCATCAGGAGAAGGTGAGCAGGACACGCAGCCCCCCAGTTCCCCAGAGCTCCCAGCAGGGCTGGCACTGGGGCTCACTCTCCCCGCCCCCAGGTTCGAGAAGCGGATCTACATCCCCCTGCCCGAGGAGGCGGCGCGGGCCCAGATGTTCCGGCTGCACCTGGGCAACACCCCGCACTCCCTGTCGGATGCCAACATCCAGGAGCTGGCCCGCAAGACCAACGGCTACTCGGGGGCCGACATCAGCATCATCGTGCGGGACGCCCTCATGCAGCCCGTGCGCAAGGTGCAGTCAGCCACGCACTTCAAGAAGGTGAGCGGGGCTGCTGTGGCCAGGGATGTCCTGGGGGTCCCCAGGGTGGCGTAGGCACTGTGGTTGCTGTCCCACCATGAACACTGTCCCATGTGTCCCTGGCTCTGTGCAGGTCCGTGGCCCCTCCCGCACCGCTCCTGGCACCATCGTGGATGATCTCCTGACACCGTGCTCGCCTGGTGACCCCGGGGCCACCGAGATGACCTGGATGGAGGTGCCCAGTGACAAGCTGATGGAGCCTATTGTCTGCATGGTGAGTGTCGCCTCTGGGACCCGGGGCTGGGCACCTGCCCAGCCTGACACAGCAATGCTGTGGCTCAGGCCCAACCAGTTCCCTGTTCCTCCTCCAGGCCAAGGGCCAGGCAGTGCTGTGGCTCCCGGGGGTAGGCACAGCCCCCCAGTCTACCCCTTTGTGGTGCTGAGCTCCCCAAGGGAGAGTTGGGTGTCAGGAAAGGGCTTTGGGCCCTCTGGGCAGCTCCCACCTGCAGAGCCAGTGCTGCTGCCATGGGGTAAAGGTGCATGGGCTAAGCTGCCCTACTGCCACGGTGGGGGGCCCTTCTCCATGCCCCTGGTCTGAGCTGTGTGCCCACCCACCTGTATTGCAGTCGGACATGCTGCGCTCACTGGCCACCACCCGCCCCACCGTCAACACCGAGGATCTCCTCAAGGTGAAGAAGTTCACGGAGGACTTTGGACAGGAAGGTTGAAGGGGCATGGGGAGGTGTGGGGTTGGGGTGGCCGCAGGCCCTGCTCTGCCCCCCCTCCCTGGCCGTGCCAAACCGACTCCTCTGCGCTCACTCCCCCCATCGCACTGCAGCGCCCGGCGGGCGTAGGGACACGGCCTGGGGGGCTCACACTACGGGGGGCTCTGAGCATGGCCTGGGTGGCCAGGTGCCCCCCCTGGCTGCGCCCCACTCTTCTTCCTGCTCTTTTTTATTTTTTAAATTAATGCTGCTTTGGGTTCTGTCTCGTTTGTATGAAAATAAAAACAATCCAAAAGCTTCAGCTGGCGGCCGGCTGCTCCCCAAGGCTCTGCCCACACCAAGGGGCTCAGCCTGGCCCCCCACCCACAAAATGCATTGCCCCCGGGCCAAGGCCTCTGCCTGTCCCCAGAGGGGTGTGGGGCCCCCCATGCTCCAGCCATCCCAGACAGGGATTTGTGCCTATAGCAGGGGCTGCTTGGAGCAGCCACCAGCAGATAACACCCCCCCCCAGCCTCCCCTGTCCCCCTGGGCTCCCCTCAGCCGCACTGACCTCCCAGCCCCACCACGGTGCCCCCCATGCTGTGCCCGTGTGCCCCAAACAAGCCCTGGAGGGGGAGATGCCCTCACCCCTCCCCAGCACAGCCCTAGCAGCAGGCTGTTCCTAGACCCCTGAAGTGATTCCCAGTGCCTGGGGGAGCACAGGCTGGACTCCCAGCTGTCCCCTGAGTGCCCGGGGTGCTGGGGGCAGGAAGGGCTGGAGCCACGCTGAGGCCACAGGTCTGTATTGGCTGCAATAAAGCTGAGTGGGAGCCCCCAGGTCACAGCTCTGCACTGGTTCTTTCTGCAGGGTCAGGGTGGGCACCCTGTGCCGCACCGGGGGGGCCCGGGGCACATGGAGGGCACAGAGTGGTCAGGCCATGAGCTCCATCCAGCACACAGTGGTGAAGGTGTGGGGGTCCATGTGGTTGATGTAGAGGATCCCATCCGGGTGGTCCATCTCATGCTGGATGATGTGGGTGGCCCAGCCCGTCACCTCCCAGCTCACCAGTGCCCTGAGCTCATCCACGCCTGCAGCCAGGGGAACTGGTTGGGGGACTGGGGGAAACTGGGATGGGGGGCAAGTGGAGGGGTGAAAAGGGGGACCTATGTGAGAGTAGGGGACTTGTGTGTGATTAGGGGCACCCATGAGAGAATGGGGGGATTGTGTGGGAGCGAGGGACCTGTGTGAGAGTGGGGCACGTGTAAGAGTTTGGGAGGATTGTGTGAGAGTGAGGAAACCATGTGAGAGTGGAGGGATCCTTGAGAGAATGAGGGACCTGTGAGAGAGTGCGGGACCGTGTATGGGGGTGGCAGGCGCAGGGCAGGGCAGAACCCCAGCGTGGGGAGGGTCAGTCTATACTGAGCCGTGGATGGCCCAGTGCCACGGGACGTGGATGCTGCGCAGCCCTGGCAGGCGGTGCCGAGGCAGGAGTCGAGGCCGGGGAGCGTGGGGTTGATGAGCAGGAGGAGCAGGAAGGGCTCGATGTGGTGGGTGCCTGTGCCAGAGCCGGTGCCACGGAGCCCTTCACGGCAGCACTGCAATCATACCCGGATTTTCAAAGCACATTGCATTTCTCTGTCATCTTCGTTAGCACCGTGTCGTTCTGAAGGGAGAGGGCAAGGCTGTGGACTGCACTGCAGGAGCAAGTGTGCACCTGCTCTGTGCCACAGCAGTAGAACACGGTAGGGACAAAGCTATTTCCACAGTGATTCCACAAAGTTTTTTCATATATTTTGCTTTTTGCATTCCATGCCAAGATCACATTCAAGTCTCTGATTGTAAACTTTGCCATTCCAAGGAAATCACTATGAAAGCCATCAATAAATTAAGTTCATGTTTTAAGTCTTTTACAACAGAACTGCTGCAGTTGCCCCAGCTTTTGGAAAACTTTTATATTAAAACTTAAAACATCTAGAGAAGTCTAAAAAAAATACTCAACTGCACAACAACTCTAAAGGAAAGAAGAAAGTCAAGGGAAGGCATTTAGTATCTACTTTGTTCCATTTATACAAATAAAGAACTGTGATTCTTAAATATTTAAAGCACGAAAACAGAAGAGAACTATTAACAATAAAGGCAACTTTGAGAATTCATATTCTAATAGAAAGTAATTAAATTATATTTTTAAAACAATCCTGTGAGCAGCACAGCTCACCTGCATATTTGCAATCTGACAATTATCTTGCCTTTTTTTTTTTAAGGTGTAAGAAACTCAGGGGAAAAAAAATCCTTCCATTAACAGAAAAACAGTTGACAGATAAAGTCTTCAGCCAAAGATTTTTCCAATTACTATATGCTGCACAGTAGAGAAATGGTCAAACATCTACCCTGTCCCAGCCCCCTAGATCTCTCAAAAATAATGTTTCAGTGCTTTGGATTATATGATAACCAACTGAACTGATTTTGCCGTCTTGGCAACACTAAATCCAGCGTCAGATCTCTTTGTTCTTTTTCGGAATCCACCAGCTGATAGCCAAGCATGTTTATAGCACCTTTGCAAACTTCCTGTACTTTCTTAACTTTCTGAAAGGGAAGAACACTTCTCCAGGCCTGTGAAACACCAACTGCATCTCGAGATGTGATCTTGAAGGCTTCTTTTTTTTCCCCTGGTCCATGTCCATGTGTGATATTATAGATCCAGCTTTTGAGCCTAGGGGTCAGATTAAGATCTGCAAATTTATACATTTCTGAGATTTCCGATAATGGGTCTCTTACCAGATCTTCAAAACGGATCATTAAATAGCGATCTTTAAGGAAATTAGGTGGTTTCAGAGTAGCTGTTTCATAAATCTGAACATGACTTCTACAAACTTCTTGCATTACTTTGTATTTGCTGTCTTCTACTTTAGTGCCATTGGTACTCAAGACAATTCCATTGTCACGGGCTAGTGCTTTGACAGATTGTTCCCGTGACTTAACAACTGCCCTGGGGTCACGGACCAGGTGAATGATTTTGAGATTCAGGGATGGATCAGTGAGAAGAGGGTAAAGGACCTTCAAGTCAAAGAATCGAACTTCCTTGATGACAACATGGCTGTAAGTTTTACAGGCTTCCTCCACCTTGCTGAACGGATACCGTCCACAAACAGTCTTGCAGGCCATTTCATTGGTAATGTCAGTACGTTGAAAAGAATCACAAGCAGGAACTGAACACAAAGCTCGACTCACTGCCCACTGGAAAAGATCAGACAAGTTTCTTTTCCAAGGCATGTAAGCATCAAAGACAGACATGTCACACATGAAGACCGACCGCACCAAGTCCCGCACTGCCATGTGTAGGACTTTGGCGCTGTTCTGAGACATGGTAACCCACACGTGCCACGCAGGCTCCATCAGGTAGAAGACACTGGGGTGCTGGCTGAAAAGCTGCCCAACAAAAGAAGATCCCGACCTCCAGGAGGAGAGAATGAGGACGTGGACTTGCGAGGGTTTCTCCTCAGACTGAGGCACGAAGCTACTATACCGGGCATACATGAAGAGTAAGAATCCAGTCTGAACTGTAACAAAAAGTATAACGATTGTGCTAGGAATCCGAATCCTTGCCATTCTCACCGAAGAAGAGCAATAAGAAAAGCTGAAAAAGAGAAGGGAAATGCTGGTGAACCATTGCTCCTGTGGGACAGTAACAATAAAACTTCCATAATAGAAACTCTTGCATTAGTAAAACCTTTCTTCAAACACACAGGCATGTATGTGGCACTAACTTAATCACACTTGGAGATCATCAGCTGCAGGTGACAGCTGTTCAAAAAGGAAGTAATGTGTGACAGTAAGATCACTGCAGAAATAGGCAAATAACTAAATGTTTGATATTGAGAAAAACCTTGGGTTGATGCAGCTCAACACTTGGATTTAAAAACAAAAATCTACAAAGTACACAAAGCCTTCAACTCGAATACTGGTAAATACTGCTAAGGGGGGAAGAAAAAAATCCTCCTGAATCGCTCCACTGTATTTCTGTTTCAGTTTGATGCTACAAGGATCTCTGTCCTCTAAAATGAGTAGATAGAAACATCACTAACTGTGGCTGCTGAAATAAAAATCATCTTATTAATGTGAGTGCTGTATCCTGCAGTGGCAGTAGGGTGCTACACCAATTGAGGCTTGTGCATGACCCTCTATTTTCCAAACTGCAGAAGATGGGTGAAAACTCACAACCTGAAGCCACATCTGGCACAGATGATAAAATGAAAAAGCAGCTGGACACGTGTCTTTGGTCTGGAGCACATATACCCCAAGACTGAATACCCAGAGTTTGCATGTAAGGAATTACCCATTTGGGAGTTAGAAATGCCTGCAATAACTCCTAGAAAATTTCAGAAACATCAACCCCAAGTGGAATTGTTTTACTTTGAAGTCAAAGTTCAAGCCACATGCATTCCTCACAGCTTTTTACAAAAGGTTTTTACAAAAGAGGGCACCCCTTTGTGCCCTCACTCGTGCAGATTCCACTTGTAAGCAATCAGTATATGTTAGCAGGCAAGGTAATAGGAAAGGACGAGCCCTTGTGTATGCAGATCATTTCCAAAGTTTGACATATTTGCTATCTAGCTGCACTTACACAATTTTTTCCTTGTTACAGTGAGAGAGACATATATCAACACACTGGACAGAAAAGATACCGTGCAGACGAGCAAATATAGATACACATATATATAGATACACATTCATTTTATATAATGCATTAAGTTCTTAGTTCAAGAATTTTTCAAGACAATATAGCTGAATACAGTAAGGTGTGAAGATCAAGCACAAGGACAGTCTTAATACTGAAGTGACTTGCTCCTCAACCTAGAAAAGAGGCTTCCTAGACAGGAAAATCATGACTAGCCTGGAGAGAACAACCACAAAAACACCCTCTTATGCCTGCTCAAAACAGGGAAATTGGGAGAATTGAATTAATGATCACTCATTAAAAACCTTTTTGTATGCTGCACCTTAAAAATATGAAACTCTGCCTCAAAATGCTGTGGCAGCAGAAGTATACAAGAGTTCAACAAGTGATGACATTGACTGAAAGTAAGTAATGGAAGAAGAGCCTCTCAAGGACTGTTAAATGCAAAGATGAGGCTACAGCCCATGGCTTAGCAATCCCCTAACCTGTGGGTCACTCATGGTATCTGCCTATATTCTACAGTAGGAGAAATCCAGTTTACTCTATTACTTAACTTTTCCCTAATGATTCACTCCTTACTACTGTCAGTCACAAGAGCAGACAGACAAACCTTGAGTTTAATTCAGCATGGCCATCCTTCATACATAAAACCTGCCTTGTTCAAATACTGAATTTTTGTGTATTATGTCTCCAGAAGCATCTGCAAGTTTCTCTGTGCTGTGATGATCACCAGCAATCCAGCAGCCTGCACTGACACTTCACCAGAGGTGATGAAGGAATCCAAGCTGCAGTAAAAATGCAGTTGCATAAGGATTTTTCCTGAAACAGATTCTATGCCTGAGAGCTAGACAACCATAACTACCTCAGGTCTCTTTCTTCAGTGCAAAACATGAATCATTAGCTACAATAAGACTGAAGTCTACAGCTCCTCACAGTCTCACCCATCATGTAGCTTTTAGAGACCCAGTGATGCTTTTTACAGAATTAATGTTTCTACTCTAGCTACACAGAACTCCTGCTCCACTCTAATCAAGAACTGCAGAACTGCAACACTGAGTGATGGAGTGAGGAATAAAACCCAAAAGCTGTTTTTTTAAATTCACTTCTTCCTTGCCTGTCTTTTAGACCTCTCCTCACTCCAATTCCCACACAAGTACTGATGCACACAATACTGTGCCAACAAAAAAAGAGCTAATATGAGTATTAGTCTACAATTTCTGTCTGAACTTGTCAGACACAAGCACTACAAATACATAAAATGACTGTAGCTGAAGTATTTCCCTCCTCTTCAGTATGATATAAACGGCAAGAAAAAGTGCAATGTCAAAGTGAAGCACTAAGTAGATACCTGTTTTCCATATTTAAGATTAATCTTCTACCCTTTTGGGAAAGTTGGGGTGTTTCTAAGGAATACACACACATGCAGATACCACACACACAAAATAAACAAACAAAAAAACCCCATAATTACACACCAAAATGTAGCATCTGTAAGAGCATTCTCTTGGGTGGTTTCCAGTGCATTAGGCCAAATACACCACTTTCTCTCTCAACAGTGCCTTTAATTTCTGCACTTCTCACATTGGGCACGTGTAATTCTATTTTCATGTAATCAGTCTTTTACTATTTGCAATTGCATTCTGCAGTGAAGGTGATTTCAGCCCAGGTTAAATTTGCATCCCTTTCATATACAGTTTTTTTAACCCACCAAGCTCTTCTGTGATTTTGACAAATGTTAGCTGAGGCAGAAAGCAGCTGTTCAGTAACTTGAAGAATAACCTACTCATAGAATTGCTGAAAATCTATGTCGGTATAGACATATATACATACTTATAAATCTCCTGAATAGATTACATGATATCATTGCCTTAGTGGCAGACTTGGCAGTGCTGGATTAACTGTCGGACTTGATGATCTTAAAGGTCTTTTCCAACCTCAATATTGCGAGGGACAGGACCTTGTGATACAGCTCTTCTGATCCTCTCTTTATTCCACTGCAGGATTCACCAGAGGGTGCTGTTGGGCCAGCTCTTTCTTTCAGCACGGAAAGGCAATATGCCAAAACCGCATTCGTTACTAGGTGAAACACTAGTCGGTGATTTGCCCTGCATTGCCTCACCCTCCTGCTGCCAGTGCCCTCCTCCTCGGACAACAGCTCAGTGGCACCACCTGCCCATCCCCAGCTCCCCTCAGGAGAACTAAAGAGGGGCTCATTTTGCATCCTTTCTTCCTTTTTGCTCCTCAGCAGTGCTTCTTTGGCTGCATCTGCCCGACCAGAGCAGGCCTGCTGACACAGGCACAGGGGAACGGGCAGCAGAGGGGCCAGATGTCCTTATGCCATTCCAGCTGCCACCTCGCTGACAAAACCCTAGCAAGCACCTCCTCATAGACTGACTGACCCTAATCATGACCCTCAGTGCAATCACTGACCCTAAGTGGCAAGGGAGCTACAACAGGCAGAAACCCAGACTGTGACAGACAAGCATAGAGCACTCCAACACCTCCCACACCTCTCAGCTGAGATGCACCAAGTATTGCAATACCCGGGGGCATCATATTATGAGCTTCTGTAAATAAGGAATACCGCTAAGCATTAATTATTTTAATAAAAGATACACTGTTATTCCTTTCCTCTGACAGTAGCAGGAGTACTTCTTTTGTGATACTGTTTCTTCAGGGAGAGCTCTGGCAAAGAGCAGAATAATCAGAAGTCTAACTCTTACAAATTCTTGAGGCACAATCATCTCTTCACAGGGCAATGCAAATGTTCAAAATGCAATCTGAAAAGCATTTGCACAAATGGTTTCATTGGCAGTCCTAAGTCAAGCTCTGTCACTGGGCTTGCCTGCTAACAGCTACTAATGAAAACAAGATCCTGGACTAGATGAACCCTGGGACAGTCCCAGAATAATAATTCTTACATATTATCCAAAGGAAATTATACAAACTGGCCAACAGAGCAATCATTTTCTTCAGGACTTAAACTGTCTCTGATAGACTGCTGAGCTGCAGGGCCAGTAGCATCTGCCATTGCTTGCCAGCAAACTAGACACATTACAGAAAGCTGTCCAGTATTCCCAGGCAGGGTAAAAATACAGTCAGTGGCAGCACTGATCCCAAAAGGCTTGTTTTCTAAAGAGAGGACTTTTCAGACCCAGAATGGCAGAAAAGAAAGAAAGAAATTGTGTCGTGGATGATCATTTAGCTCTTGCTTCCAGGGACTTTTATTCGTTTGTCACATAAGTCATGTAATATTGGAATTGAGTAATGAGATCTTTGCAGGTCAGCTCTGAAAAGAGTACAGTTTCTAAGTAACTTCCTTTCAGCACAGAATTTAACCTGAAGAGACCTACTAAATTATCAACAATAAGCTTTATAGTAAAAAAAAAAAAAAAGACCCTCCTATTAGACGGCTCAACTTTTTTTTCTGGGATACCAAAAAGATGGTAGAAAGACAGAAAAAGAGTGCCTCACATTAGAGCTGTAAAAGAAACATGCTCTCTCTCTGAGCTTGGGACAAAAGGCTGGGATGAAAGATTCCCTCAGAACAAACAGGTCTAGTCTGTTTTGGGAAGACTGAAAAACCTGGCTGGAATAAAGCAAAACATCCGAGTAAAGAATTATAAACATTTGCTCCCCTACAATGACTTCTGAGCAACTGAATTTTTACTGTCTTTCTCAAAGTCTTCTCTGGCCATTTTGAGTCTGAGGAAATGTCCAGCCCATTTTAATTTAAAACAGTTTATGCAGCACTTTTAAAGCCAAAGACTGTATAGATTACACAGAAATTACTTCAAGTAATGTTCTCAACTAATTTCCCAGATTGATCTCTTCCATAGAAAAATTACTACCTAATGCTGCATTATGTGCTCAACCTCTTGTTAGCCAGAAATGATTATCCTGTATGCTTGTCCTACACCAAATACTGACCTTTCAGAGCCATCATACAAGACAAATGTAAGTATCACTTATGTACTTATGATTCACCAGATACAGCAGTACTGACCGTAAAAGGAACGATAATGGTAAATGTCATCATGCATTTTAGAGAATTAATAGGAAAATGTTTATGCACAGCATGATAAATAGCACAAAGATCACCTGAAGTTCTACTATCCTGCATGGGGAAGTTTACTCACTGCATACTTCACCTATAAGACATCACACCAATGCAATCACCATCAGAATTGCTTCTGTGGGCTCAACACTGGGAACACATTTTGCTGCTCAAAAAAGTGAAATGCAGGAACGTCACAAAACTGGTCAAAGAAAAACGCACAGCAATATTACTAGCAATTCTTGCTGTAAATCACCCAGCTGACAAAACATCACTTTCCAGTGTTGCTCTGCAGCTAGAAATCACACACCTTCATAAGGCAAAAGGTTACTGTATTGCCAACAATATGCAGATTGAACGTTGAACGGGGAAAGAAAAAGTTTGTTTGGAGGGTGCCTTCTCTATAACCACTGGCACCTGAGAAAGTTACAAGTCTTTCTAACAGCTGGTTAATACTAAATAGTTGAAATTCAAAAGCCTGCTTATTGTTTTTAATAGAACAGTGAAACTTCAACTAAAATAACAGAAGTACAGTAAATGTACTGTAGTAATTCTGAATTGTAAAAATATTAGAATTTCCATACATTCTGATACAGTTAATTCAGCTTTTGGAAATGTAATTCTTTTCAGTCTCAGGAAAAATGAGATTGGAACAACTGCTTTCAGGGAATCATCAGACTTAAATAATTTATAACACAATGAAACATAACATAGATTTAACTACATGATCATTAAAGGTCTTTTTTTAAAAAAGGTACTGTTTCCTGTGGGGGTTTATTTGTATTTTTGGACTTAGATAAAGTCCAGCCCAAACAAAAGTCGGTGTGGAAGCACAGCCCTACACCATCTATTTATCCATGCAATGCAGCTGAAATTCATAGTGTTTTCAGCCACTAGAGTTAAGAGTGATCAAAAAACGAGGTCTGCTTAGCTGCAATTTTTGTTAGTAATTTTTACTATGGCAAAACTGAGCTGACAAAGTGAGTCAGTGCCATTGACCGACTCGAGGCTGTGCCTGCAGTACAACAGTGCCCTCAAATTCCATCAGCCCGAGGACGAAGGGGCTGAGTGAGGTGTGCCCTGCGTGCCCCTCCGAAGCAACTGTTGCAACTAAGAAATAAAGACAAATTCTTCCGATTCCGGTGTGTCACTTCACCTCCAAAAGGAGAGTCTCGGCACACGACAGAAATGGAAAGGGGTATCCCGGATCGACGGAAAACGTTCTCTAAAGCACCTCATCTCGCGACCTAACTCTAGCAAAGGAAACCACCTCAACGCCAATCAGCCATGTTCTGCAAGGAGAAGGAGAAATGAAGGGGATAAGGAAATCTGGCCCGAAGCGGCCCGATTTGGGGCCGTTTTACCTCTCTCCGGGTAACCGACCGGCCCCGGGGACAACGGCCGGGACCGCGCGAGGCGGAGCGGCCGCTCCCGGCACGGCCCCCGCACAGCGCCCCGCACAGCCCCCCGCCCGCCCGGGGCGACCCCAGCCCGGGCACATCCCCCGGGGGCACCGCCGGGAGCGGACAGGCGGTGGGAGCGGGCGGGGAGCCCCGGGCACACCCCCCGACAGCAGCCCCAGAGTTTACCTTTCCGCCGCCCCCCGCCACGGCCGCGGCCCCCCGGCTGCCCACGGGCACAATGAGCCGCTTTCAGACGTGGCCGGGGCGGCGGGAGGAGCTGCGGGGCCGCCGGTCCGCCCCGCCGCCGGAGCATCCCCGGGCAGAGGCGCAGCCTGGCAGGGGCGGCCCCGCCTCGCCGACAGCCACGGCCGCCCTGCCAGCCGGGCCCGGCTCGGGCAGCGCCTGCCGCGGCACCCCGGCACCCTCCTCTTCCTCCCCCTCCTCCTCCCCCCCCTCCTCTTCCTCCTGCCCCCAGCCCGGCCCGGCCCCGCACGCACCGGGTTCTGCCGCAGAGGGTCCCGCCGCTGCTCGGCCAGCTAAGGGGCACCCAGGGAGTTTCTTCTATCCCAGCTCCACCCCTTAAAAGACTCCTGAAGCATGGCTCTTACACGGCCACATTCCCATTTCAATGTATGCATAGGCCCTTTAACCAGATGCTTACTTTTTCTTCTTACAGAACCGCTGACAGAGATTTGATTAATCCTAGCAAGCCGCCATGTCCTCCCTCAATGAAGAGAGCATTTTGGTGGTTCTCTGGCTTATGGGTACACGGAAGATCTGTGTAGTACCACTGTGGTGGATGCCAGTGGTTTCCGGGGGTTTCTGTCTTTTTGTGTCACTCAGAAAGCAAAAGGAAGAGTCCTTGCAAATGGTGTTCTGAGAAAGGCTCTTCTGTCCTAAACCTCCTTTAATGCTAGTTGGAGTGGATCCTCAGCTATATTTTTTCCCTGAAGTTCAGTTTATTGCTAAAGCCACAAAATCTTACCTGACTTTTTTCTGCTGCTTGGCGACCTGCTTCAAGCTTGAGAAGGAAGTCAGAACTATGAACCAAGAACTATTTTCAGTATAAAAGTGATTCAGGAAGTTACCACAGCAGAGGTATCACAAACAAGTGGGGTTTTTTTCCCTGCTGTGCTTGTATTTGTCCTTACAGCTCCTTTTACCCTGCATTCACTTCTTAGTCCCATTCACGAAATACACCTCTTTCAAAAGAAATGAAGGGATTATTTCAGGTCATACTCAACAAGTTACATGCCACCTGCAAGCAAATAACTCTCTGATTTCCTCCTTTTAAATTATATAGTTCTCCACTTAAGTCCCTGTAGAGGATTTTTTTCCAGCTTTCTCTTTCTAAAGGAAAAGAGAACATAAGGATATTTTTCTCTGTATTTCCTGAACCAGACCTATTCTCCATTTCTTATTTCACATGCATTCACTGAACTGTTGCTCTGAGCAGCACCACTTAACATAACTTAATGTGAAAAGGCTTCAACAGGAGAGAAAAGTGAGATAGGGATTAATGGCATTTCCCAGTACTGTTGTTTTCTGGCACTTGGCTCTTCCATGTACCTGTTGCTACCTTAGTTTTCTGTTCAGCTCGGATAAAGACTATTGCACATTCCATTTTTGTGAGAGTACAACATTCAAACCCTTAAAGTCCTGTTGTCTCTTCAGAGATTTCTACCTCTTGCTTATGCCCACCCTAATGCTTGTGCAGACACATACCAAGTTCATTCAGGGAACAGACTTATCTAAAAAAGTGATTATATTTGGTAAATTTCATCTTCACCATAATGAACACCCTGAATTAACTTGTGTGAACACCATCACCACTGCAAGGGAGAAAAGCTGGGACTACAGCATACCTAATGTACATCAGCTTGTGATATTGGGGAAACAAGCTCACAGACCCCTTTGATCATCCTGTGTAGTGCCCAGAAACACCAAAAAGCAATAGACAGTTGCTTTGACTCTGAAGATGCTGATACGAAGCCGATTATCAGTAGTTCTAGGGTGCCACATACAGACTTCAAAAATCAGAGAGCAAACTGGAGGTTTCTGGAATAGGTAGGTTTCCAAACTGCCAGGATGTGGAATTCTAGAGGACAGTGGCCAAAAGGGCCATGGGGTATGGGTGTATAACTTGCTATTTCATAGCTGCATCATTTCTTAAGAGTTCAAGAGAACCAAAGACACTTAGCATGTTGTGCAGAGTTCTAGCACATAGAATTGTTTTGGATCGATCCTGCCATAATACTGTTTTCCTAGAATTAATTCTTTACTATAAAACTGAAAAGATATTGGAAATGTTGTTGTTTCACTTTTAAGCTTGCCTGTCATAAAAAGTAAGCCCAGAAAGAGAAAATAAAATACTCTTCCCTACCACTCCTCCCAGTCAAGAATGAGGGACATAATCTTTCAGTGCATACCAGGTGATTACCATTCTTATCAGTTCTAAGCTATCTAAGTTCTGAATGTAATTATTCACTTGCTTTGGAGCTCTGAAGCTTCTCTGGTAGCGTTTTTTGTTAGTTTTTTTTCAATAAATACCAGGCTTCTCTGTCTTACTCTTCACAATTCACAGTTAATGCTCTAGTGCTACAGACATAATGCCAATAGTAAATGGTTGTGCAAACCTTGCACACATTGTCACCCACAACCTTGTTTCTCACATCAACCTTGAATTTATCCATCATCCAATTTAATAACTAAATTGCTGAGCATGTATAACCACGTAACTGTGGCCATACTGTGACAGAAGTGTGTCTCTGACCTTATCCATACATTTTTTCATATTCCTCACAGTTTTTTTTTCATTTCATAGTGAACATAAATGCATGTACAAATAGCTGTGGACAAAACTCTAAGTCAGCAGTGAATTAATTCATAAGATAGTAAAAGCAGTTTATATTGTTACTTTTAGTATATTCAGTCTTCAAGGTGCAGCAAAATTAAGATCATGCAAAAGCAGATTCATTTCTTCCTACTAGCTTTTAAAGCATATTCCAGTTGCAAAAAAACCCCAAACAACTAGGCTCTTCTTTAACTCTTAACTGTCAAAAATATTAAAATTTCAGTTCCAAAGCAGTGTTCCCAGAGAAAGTAGATGAAAGAACACTTATTAAAAAGGAAGCATAAACAGAGCATATTTGGAACATACTTACAGAATTCTGATCTTCCAAAGTAAAAAGAGTATAGAGAATAAAAGGAGGTAACTCTTTTTGAATGGTGCATCTTTAAAGTGTTCTCAGACATCTCCTCAGAACTGGTGCTGTTTGTAGGATAGTTCTGGAGACGCTGGCAGAACTGAGGATACTGGAATTGTAGTCAACACCTGATTCCGGAACAAAAACATCTTAATCCTACCAAACACCCAAAGAAAGATAAGGAGGATGCTGACATACTGGATCCAGGCAAATTTAATAATTTCCCAAAATCCTGGCTGATATTTAAAGAAAGTCAAGGAGTGTTAATGAAGAAGCTTCTGATGCTACCACTGCAATAACTAAACAAAGGAACTCAGAGGCAGAAAGGCACAAAACCTGTTAAGACATCAGTTTGTGTGGCAAATGGAAAGCCTATGAGCCACAGAAACACCTAAAAGCCTTTTACCAGAGTAGGTAACAAAAGCTGCAGAGAAAGTGTGTCCTAGAAAGCACTTAAACCAACTCTGGGTAAAGTACCTCTTTTGTGCCTGACTCACCAGAAAGTTGTTATTGATAATAGTCAGGCAGGTAAACAAACCTCATGAGAAGCGTGCTCCATACAGATTCGTTTAAACACAGGCTTGTTCTTGTCTGAGAAGATGAGCAAAAACATGAATGAAGAATTATTTTGCCAAAAAAAAAATGTCCAGTCTGCCCGCACATGTAAGAGATGTAACCCCTCCACTGCAGGGGTTATTATTTGGTGAGATTATCTTGCATACATATTTCTAATGATTTGCTTTAGGTCACAGATTACAGTATCCTGCTTTGCTAGTGGCATCCATGACAGATTGGGACAGCAGGTGCTGCATGAGCAAAGCAAGATTCGCTAAGAATGGTCACTGAAAATGGCTAAGAAACTGCCTTAAAGGCCTCTTTAGTAAAGCTGAAAAGCAACATGGGTTCCCAGTAGAGAAAAGCAGAAAGCGGTTATGCAAGTAAAACCATCTGGAGGAATGGGCAAATAGGTATTTCATTAACTCCAGAACTTTAGCACTTACTTAGCTAACAAAGAAAAAAGTAGCAACAAATCTAGAAGAGAACAGTTTTCACTTGGCCTGTAGGTGAAGGCCCAAATAATGCAACCCAATTATGTCACAGTTTATGCAGTTTTCAAAGGATATAAGATAACTTCCTCTGGGTAACGAATAGTGGCATTAATGATAAATGGTGAATCTGTCGATCTTCCAGTCATCCAAACAGGGCTGGGATCTGAAAAGACTGTTGTCACTACAATGGGAAAAGGAAACATCCAGGTTAAGGGGCTTTTAGGTCTTAATACAGAACCCAAACACCTCACAAAACAGCTGCCAGTATGCTAACTACTACCATCCCATAGTTCACAGCTACACAGTCAGGCTTACCATTTCTATCCCAATATGCTGCAATGATGTTTGTCAGATCATAGTCACTTGCAAAAGGACTTGTGCCATTGATCACAGACACCTGTTACAACAAGGAGACATTTGCATTATTTGTCTGCTGTTTGAGACAGTAATTCTACCGAGTTTCTTACACAAAGTCACTATGCCCTTGAAGGAATGCACAAAACCATCAGACTGAACATCTTGGCGGAATAACCTCTTCCCTATTTTAGCAGCCTAAGAATAAAACACCAGTTCCAAAGTTTTACAGTTCACTCTGTGCAGGACTACAAATAATCAGGGTGTCACCTATGATACCAGGAGGATAAAGAGGAGGGGAATTGAAGGGGAAGGGAAAAACATTTTCTCACATTGTATCTGGTATCCAGTCCACAATGGTTAAGTAATTGCCTCTGGTTCAATTTCAGGGCTCCATTCATATAGAGCTGAGACCCTGGCACAGGAGAAAAAAACTGAAGAAAAGCCATGCTCTGCATCACGAATGTTGACATTCTCTGAAATGGTGAACACAAGAAAAGAGAATTTAGGCAGGGCGGGTTGGGGGGTTGAAGGGGGAGTGGGCTACCAGGAGAAACACAAAACATTATTCTACCTCTTTATATCTACAAATTTACTCCAGTTACAAGATACAGAAGATCTTGGCAGATGATTAGCAATGCTTTGAGAGTTGTTAAGTAAGCAAACTCTCTGGAGTTTTAGGCTGCTGCAACGGCCTGCCTCTCCACCACAGAAAACTAATAAGTTATGTTAAGATACAGCAGTATGTAAGAATGCACATCCTTCTGCCTACTGAAGACTCTCAGTCATTTCCTGGTGCCACCCAAACTGATACTCACTGTTGTGCATTTCTGTCCTATACGCAGCACTACAGCCCAAGAGAATATGGAGCTTAAAAAAATGTAAAAAAACCCCTCTAACAAAGTGTATCAAAATATGCAAAAGAGCTAGACTAGGAATGACTCGACAAAGGAGGAGAAAATTAAGTATTTGTAAGTAAAATAAATATTTTGGATAGAAATTTCAAATGTGGAAAATTTCTTTCACCCTTTGTATAATCACACTGGGTCTATATGTCACAACAAACATAACTGAAAATGCTCACATAAAGCTGGTAGGAAAAGAGTAGAATCAGCTGAACGCCAACTACATGCTCTGTAGGTTGTAGCGGAAGTTCCAATTCAAAGTGTAACTGATCCATTTTGCCATCTTGATTTTTGTCTTCTTCTCTAGTCTAAAAGAATATGATTTCTCTTAAATACAGGAATTTCTGTCAACAAGAAAAACAAGAAAAGGTAAAATGCCAGGGGACCTCCACAACTGCAGCATGCACAACCAAAGGAAGCAAAAGAGCTGCAGTTAGGAAAGCAACACAAAACTGCTTGACTGGATAGACAGAAGACTAGAGACAAACAAGAAGCCTGCAATGTCGTCTGTTATACAACATCTCGTATGCTCCCCTGGAAGGGAAAGCTCACTAGAAGACCCTTCAAGGTCTTTTCTGCCCTGCACCATTCTGACCATCTCCCCTGCATGCTACAAAGCAAGCCTTAGTCCTGGATCTTCTGTCAGACCCTGTGCAAACATGACGGGGCTCAGACTTTTGCCTCTGTACCCTGATTCGTGGCTGTGAGCCAAGGCTTGCTCCACCTCTCTGACACTGATGCCCAGTACCTCAGCTGTTTGCAAGCACAACAGAACTCCTAACAGAGGCAGACAGAAAAATAACTGCCACTATGGAATCCTAGAAGGAACTATGCAAGGCAAAGGCTATGTGCTTTAGAAAGCTTCTATCTGCTTCCAAAAGCAGGGGCTACCTAGCACCCCATGCAAGCTTCACATCACGATAAGCCATGTGGCCAGGGGAGGAGGGCACAACTGATCTGAGGAAAGTAAGCTGATGCGTTCATGCAAACAACCAGTGGTGCTTAGGGACACGGTTTAGTGGTGAAACCGGTAGTTTGGTTAATGGGTGGACTTGATGATCTCAAGAGTCTTTTCCAACCTAAATAACCCTGTGACTCAGTCGCACTGAGGGGGAGTGAAAGTGGACCCTTGTGGCAAGTGAAGTGTGACACGAGGCAGGAGGTTATGCTCGGAGCCGCTGGCACTGAAGGCAGCAGTGCCCCCCAGGCTCCTGCAGGCCTACCGCCAGCAGCGGCACCCGCAGCCGGTCCTCCTGCAGCCTGTTGAACGCCGGGAACGTGCTCCACGCCAAGAAGCTGCCGGGGCCGGGCCCGGTGGTGGCGACGAGGAGAACTTCATACCGGAACCGCACGGTGGGCTGCTCTATGTAGGTGCTCTGCTTCAGCCAGAAACCTGCGGGCAGAGGGAGCGGGAGGTGTGAGGCCCGCGGCGGGCCGGCCGGGCCCGCGGGGCGGGGCGGCGCTCACCGTGGGTGCGGTAGGCCACGAGCAGCGGCGGCACATAGGTGAGCGCCGTGAGCAGCAGCAGCGCCGCCGCCGCGGCCGAGCACAGCCCGGCCCGGTACCGCGTGTACAGCGCGGGGTGCGAGAACAGCTCCACGCCGGCCATGGACAGCGAACCCCTCACGGGTCCCTCACTGGTCCCTCTCGGCCTCTCCCGGTCCCTCACTGGTCCCTCTCGGGCCCCTCACGGATCCCTCACTGGTCCCTCCCGGTCTCTCCCGGTCCCTCACAGATCCCTCTCGGGTCCCTCACGAATCCCTCCCGGTCTCTCCCGGGTCCCTCTCGGTACCCTCCCGACCTCCTCACAGATCCCTCTCGGCCCCTCACTGGTCCCTCTCAGGCCCCTCTCGGTCCCTTCACGGGTCCCTCACGGATCCCTCCTGGTCTCTCCCGGTCCCATCACGGGTCCCACACGGTCCCTCTCGGCCCCTCACAGATCCCTCTCAACCCCTCCCGGTCCCTCCCGGTCCCTTCCCGGGTCCCTCACGGCCCGGCCCGCGCGCGGCCCCGCCGGACGGACGGGGCGCCGGCCAATCAGCGCCGAGGGGACGGGCGCACCAGCCAATGAGCGCGCAGCACCGCCCGCCGGGCCGCTGTGGGGCGGGGCGGGACGGGACGGGACGGGACGGGGGCTCCGGGCGGGCGGCGGAGCCGGCGGGGCGGGTGTGGGGGCTCTGGGGGCCCGCGGGCTCCGGCCGTGTGGCGGAGCGGGTGTGGGGGCTCCAGCCGTGTGGCGGAGCGAGTGTAACGGGTGTGGGGGCTCCGGGCGGGTGGCAGAGCCCATGACTCGGCTCCGGAGGCTCCGGGCGGGTGGCGGAGCCCATAGCGCGGCTCCGAGCGCCCCGGTGCGCCCCGTGCCCGGCCGGTTCCCGTGCGGTGCCCGTGCCCCGCCGTGCCGTGCCGTGCCGTGCCGTGCGGAAGCGGCGGGCGGGCGGAGTGCCGGGCGTGCCGGGCGTGCCGGAAGTCCCGCCTGCCGCCCGCGCTGTTGTTGTGGTGGAGAGACGGGCCCGTGACGGCGCCAGCCCCGGCACAGCCCCCCGCCCTCGGGCCTCGCCGCCGCCGCCCGCCCGCCCGCGCCATGAAGTGG
>JAWWEW010000020.1:20299844-20399193 GCA_035583185.1 Anabacerthia variegaticeps | reverse complement strand
GCCCCGCCCCGCTCCGGCCGCCGCTGCCGCCCGCCCCGACGGGCGCGGTGCGCGGGCCGGCCGCCCCCACAGCGGGGGAGCCCCCCGGAGGGCGGGGAGGTGGCCGCGACCCCCGGCCCTGCGGCCCTGCCCTCCCGGCCTGGGGCACCGGCAGCGCTGTACTGTGCACTGACTAATGGCGAGTTTTTGTTCGCAGAGCACAGATGTGTCGAGTCGGCAAAAATCCGGGCCAAATACCCCGACCGTGTCCCGGTGAGTAACCGAGCCAGCTTCATCAGAGTACTTAGAGTCAGAGGTGGATAAGCTGTTTCCATCCGGCACACTCTCTGATCAGTTCCTAAGTAAATTCGTGTCCCTTCTTGTGTCCTTAGGTGTCTTAAGCCCCAATCACATCTAACTAGTCCAGTGTTCCCTCTTCTGCCCCCGTACATAGTGACAAATAAATTAAGAGTGCCTAACTTTCTAAATACTTTCCAGGCATTTTTGTGACTTATCAGGGTCCTGGTTCCTTCTAATGGCAATTAGATCCCAGCAAGCATCTTCACGATCTTGAGGATTTATTCCGTGCTTGATCCTAAGAAAGATTATGAATTCTTTAAACCTTGACAATCTTCCATCCTGGCTATGAGTTAGATGATACTCCCTCATGTATTCCGTGCCCATAACCAGTCATTGTGGTTCATCTCCCCGTGCAAACCCTATTGTTTGAAGAGCCAATACAAGTGGTGACCCCTCCTTTCTGCATTAATGCCTACCAATCTGCTAAATAGTGAATGACGTCTCTTTGTCATAATCCCTTTTATCGTGTTTCAGTCTGTGAAATGACCACAGTTCACATCCCTGTGTATCATTTAGCAACGTGTCCATATTCTCAACTTGTTTTTGTGTAAAATGTCCCACACCCTGTCTGATCATGTGCCAGTTAGTGCCACTCCCAGAAAAGAATCTATTCCCATTGACTTTCTCTGCTGCTCAGTTGCACCTAGTTGTCACAACATTCTCTCCAGTTGCAGTCTGGCAAGCTGATATGATCCTTGCCATTCTGTCTTGGCTAACTATCCCCTCGTGTGTGGATTGCATCATCCTTGATGACCACACATCTCCTCATATTCCCATTTGTCAGTTTCAAGAATATCCTCCTCAACCACGTGGGGAGGAAAAGAGACACAGAAACTTCATAGCCTGAGACAGGATTACGTGCTGCTGTATCAGGAATGGACAGCAAGGTGTATGTAGATACAGAAATTAAATTGCATTGTTCCTCCCCTGTGCTCACTGTTGCAAGCCTGTACCAGCACGAGAGTTACCCAAGCTGTCTGTTCATACCTGTCCTGAAGAGCCTGACCTTCACATCTGCACTTTACAGGTCATAGTGGAGAAGGTCTCAGGATCTCAGATTGTTGATATTGACAAGAGGAAGTACTTAGTTCCGTCTGACATCACCGTGGCCCAATTCATGTGGATCATCAGGAAGAGGATTCAGCTGCCATCTGAGAAAGCAATATTCCTCTTTGTAGACAAGACTGTGCCCCAGTCCAGGTGAGAGGCTATTCACTTGGTATTCAGAACCATTTCAGCAAGCCTGTGCATAGCAGAGGGTCAGTAACACCATTTTTGAGGCTCATTTGGTGATTTTAGGAGGTGTTTGGTTGCATCTTAATCTCTTTTTTCCTCATGTGTTTGATAAGCATCTTACTTCCTGAGCTGGGCTTAAAGGAAAGGTGAGTGAAAACTATTATAACTTATTTCCATGGCAAAAGGATGAGCTTTGCAGCTATTGTATCCTTGGCTGAGTGCAAGAACATATACATCATCAATCTAAAAAAAAAATAATTCTCAGTGTAACAAAAAAGTTGAATATTAAATATTTAATAGCAGATGTCATAAATTACTCTAAAAAAACCCTGTCAGCTTATAAAGAAATTATGATGTTGCAGGCTAGTTGATGTTACTTCTTTTAAAAATTATTTTTGTCTAAAAAAAATGCACAATTGCTATAGAAAGGTTTTCCACATTGGTTTTATATAGGAATAAGTTTCACTGTTGTCTGCTACGTACAGAATGTAGCAGAAACAGCTACTACAAAGGCTTTCTACACGAGATTCTTTAATAATATTTGAAGAAATAGTATGTCATGTTGTTACATGGCTTAGATGTAATATTCTTATTACTTACTTGTAACAGTAACAGTCCCTCCAGGTAACCTGTCCAGACTCAATCAGGAATATTTTTATTTACTTTGTGATACACAGTAGGGAGAACTGTGCAAACCATCTTTTTCTACTTGCTTTCTTTTAAGAGTAATAGGAATGCCTGTATGTCATCTTCATAATAGTACTGCAGAAGTGCCAGGAACAGGACAGACAGACACATTGTCTCATCTCACGTGTTCATGATGTGTCACATCTTAACTGAAAAAACAGGGCCTTGAACCTTCCATATTAATGTAAAAATGATAACTTCCTAACAGCTAAAATATTCTGTTAATGGCTCTGCTCATCTCATAGGCTGAGTTTCTTATGTAAATGTCTGGATGAGGAGAGAAGGATGTCAGGGGTTAGTGATCTTTCTGCTACTCACCAATTCTCTTCAAGTACTGCCTACAAATCCTCCCAGCTCCCCTCTTGGGTAGAACGACACGGTCATTTTCCCTGTCACTCCCACCCAACAGTCTCCATCTTTCAGTTTGCAAACCTCTTCTCAGTCTTGGGAAGTCAGGGAAAGGTGAGCTGAGGAGGAATCATTTGTGCACCTGACCGATGTCAACTGCCTATGCCATTTGTAGATAAATGGTTGGAGCAGTTGTACTGGCCAAGTAATTGCTTGGGTTTCTTTTTGTTGTCAAAATACAGACACTGCCCTAAAGACTACAACTGCTTAGACTGTGAAGGGCCACGTGCCTATAAAGACATTTTTTTTATTTGATCAAATGTTCAAAACCTTGGCCACTGAAAAAGTATTAGTTTCCAGCTAAATTGTAATTTATTGCCCACATATTTTGGTACTAGCACTATCTGAAGTCATCACTTTTTGACAATATAGAATAGAAGACAAAGCTTTTGCTGCCCAAAACAACCTGGACCTCAAAGATTTAAGTCTAAAAAGAGACCAGCCGAGCAGTCACAACCATGCCAGGTGGAGGGAGAAATGAAGTTGCTTATGCAAGAAGCAAGACAGTAATGCAGCTGCATTCGAGGTGCTGGCAGGCCATTGATCCTGGTATTAGTCATGGCATCTAATGCATGATTCAGAACCTGAAATACATTCAGTGACTTATTTCCAGTCAAACAAGCAAGCATTCTGACAAACACATTTGTGAAGAACTATCAGAAATTTACTCTGCAGAGAGCCCAGGTTCATTGCTAACTCAGGAGTCAGCTGCTTTTCATATATCCTCATTTTTTTATTTTAATTTATACACAGGCTTAAAAGTTCTAGCTTTTATTAAACCTTGTTTATTGTGAGGTTCTAACTGTTAACATTTACAACTGTCATGAGCCAAGCAAACCACTTCTCTTTTTTCCCCCCCTTCAAGCTTAACTATGGGACAACTTTATGAGAAGGAAAAGGATGAGGATGGATTCCTGTATGTTGCCTACAGTGGAGAGAACACATTTGGTTTTTGAATGGTGGGTCCTGGATACTATACCATCCTGCTGTGTATCTTGTAAATAGCTGATCATTTTCTGTTTTGACATCCCCAGAAATTCCTTCTATATACATGCATTTGTAACTGGATTTATTTCTTAATATATTGATAGGTCTTGTTTTATTAGACTGTTTAAGTTATACAAAAAAAGTTTTGTTGGTTTTGTGCATTTTTGTTTGTTTTTGTTTTTTTTTTTTTTCTCATAGCTGTGAATTCCCAGAGCCTCACTTTTTTGGGGGATACATTTGATGACATTGATAAAATAATAAAGCAAAGTAGTTGGGCTACTAAAACATGAAGAGAAGAACACACATTTATTCTGTTTTGAGGTGTTAGTTTAAGAAAAATAAAACCAATATATTAGTATTGGGAACACTGGATTTGCTAGCTTATCCTAAGCAGGAGCAAGATGCTGATCGTGTTGAATTGAGCTAGTATGTTCCTCTTTCTCAATTAACAAACATGTACAATAAAAATTCCTGTCACAAACAGGCCATGCTGTCATTTCTTTACCTTAATTTTGGTCAAAAAGTTACACATCACATTTACTAGATGCTATACAGCTTCTTGTATTACTAGACACTGTACAGCTTCTCAGACTTTAGTGTGGCTGATGATGCAAGGAAGAAACAAGGAGCTCTTTGCAGGTTTCAAACCCAAGAGCTTCAGATCTACCACATCTCATCAGGAAAAGAGCTATGCTGGTCCAGAGGCTGTCAATGGAGGAGTGAATACTATTGACTTCAGAGAACAGGGGCCAGGTGTCAAAAGCACAGCACGTAAGGAAAGGGCACCTGGGAGAAGGAATTACACAAAGAGGAGACCCAGAGAGCTGAAGAAGTGGAAGGTACAACTTTTACATGAGTTACTGCAGAACAACAAATAATTGTGAAGGAGTTCAGATTAAAGCAGCTGCACAAGCAGCCCTTAAAAAATACCAACAGCAAACTCACCCTCACCCTAAAAAGTAGTTGCATTGCAGGTAGTTATATAAATAGACATCCCTTCCAGGTCAAAATTCTGTAGATATTTAAGCACATTACAGAACTGGGTATGTGAAAGAACAGCTTTACAGTACAGCTGAGTGGTTTGGGGGACATGCCAGAGGGAGGGGATGCCGGTCAGAGAGACCCGGACAAGCTCAAGGAGTGGGCCCAGATAAAGCTCATGAGGTTCAACAAGGTCAAGTGCAAGGTGCTGCAACTGAGCCAGAGCAACCCCCAATATCAGGACAGACTGGGACTGAAGGGAATGAGAGCAACCCTGAGAAAAATTGAACATGAGCCAGCAATGTGCACTCACAGGTCAGAAAACCAGTTGCATCCTGGGCTGCATCAAAAACAGTTGGCCAGCAGGTTAAGGGAGGGGCTTCTGTCCCTCTCCTCTGCTCTGGTGAGACTGATGCACAGCTCAGGGGTCCTTCAGGGGTCCTCAGCACAGAGAAGACACAGTCCTGTTGGAGTAGGTCCAGAGGAGGTCACAAAAACTACCAGAGGGCTGGAGCAGTTCTATGAAGACAGGCTGAGAGAGCTGAGGTTGCCCAGGGAAGGCTCCAGAGAGACCTTATTGCAGCCTTTCAGCACTTAAAAGAGGACCCATAAGAAAGATGGGGCAGACACTGTAATGGTTTTAAACTGTGAGGCTAGACTGACTAGATTTAAGGAAGACCTTTTTTTCAATGAGGGTAATAGAAACACCCAACAGGGTGTTTCTAAACAACAGTGAGGTTCTAAATGTCCCATCCCTGGAAACTGATTCAAGGTCAGGCTCTGAGCACCCTGTTCTAGTGGAAGGTGGCCCTGCTTCTTGCAGGAGGGTTGGATGAAATGACCTTTAGAGGTCCCTAACTATCCAAACAATTCTATGATTCTACTTTGTAGAGACACACAGCTAGAATGAGAAATGCTGCATGCACAATAAAGAATCCAAGATCAGTGCCTCCAGTTTACTGAGTGCTGTTGCCAAAACATGTACAAGGTACAGCAAAAGTGAAGAGGCTTAGCCAGAAACCAAAAAAAGCTGTTATTCATGATGCTCTCAACTCTTCAAATGGATTAGCAGTTACACAGCTACTTCTCCTTACAGGCAAAGAAGCAAACCTGTGGATCACCCAGGAGACAAGGGTGGAAAAACCACCTTATTGACCCAACTGTACTGAAATTCATGCCTTGATATTAAAGGATACCACTGGCTTGGAAAAGTAGCATCACTTTGAAAAGGAAACACTAAATATAGCTTAAATTCCTAATAAAAGCTTTACTTCACTTACTTCATTTTACTTCATTTGCACACTGCACGGTGCGTAGGAATTTAATTTTTAAAATGTTTCCATTTACAATGGGAATTTATCACTTTCCAAACTTAAATCAAGTTCATACTAACTCAAAAGTTCCATGAAGACACATCACACCTAGAATTATGTTTGGTTCTGCAGTCATGCACAAGTATTGGCAGAAAGACTCCAAAACATGAAGGCAGGAGCCTCTGAAAAGCTGACACTACTCTGTTATTGAGGCTTGTCACAGTAACTGTGCTCCATGTGCTGACTGCATCTGAAAATGCTCTGCTGGTCTCAGTAAGCCTTTCATTATTCACAAAAGCACTCTATAGCACTGCTTTAGTAAACATTCCGTCACTGCTTGTGTCCTGAATTCCTTCTAACCTCCTTTCCATGCATTAATGTTTATTCTTTACAGAATTTTTGATTCAGATTGAAGAAAAGTGGGTTTATTTTTTTTTATTATTATTACTGGAAAGTGTTGTTTCTTTTAAGCTGAAACTTCAGTTTTTCTATAATTATCAAGTACTATTTTTTCTTAGCTGTTAACAGGCGAGTAAGAAACATAAAACTGCTAGATAAAGGTCATTACATGCTAGCAAACATCTATCTAAAAGCAAGGGAAGATGTTACAATTGAGGTGACCTTCGGATTACCCTTCATAACCCTCCTAGAACAGCACATGACTGCTCTCTTTAACATCTCTGTATTTATTAGATTTGAGAGCCCAAATATGCAAGTAATTCCAGAGAATGCAAGAATAAATGTTCTACAGCAGTAACTTTACTTTTCAGCTGCAGATACACTTAAAATGGCAATAAAACATCAAGAGGTTTCCTTTTGAAATGCATAGATGAAATGCATCCCTTTAGATACCACAGTCACACTCTTGTAAAATTATTAAAAGCATTTGGGTCCCATATGATCTTCTCTTGCTGTTAACCCTTTAGGACCGGGAAGGCATTTCAATTTATACACAGCATAGAAAACAGAAATACCTTGTTATTACTACAGCAACACTTCTCTTATCACCTCTCTTTAGGCTAAATTGAAATGTCACCTCTGATATAACTAGACCAGTACTGGATGAATTTAGTATTCAGTAAATATTTAGTATTCTTGTCTCATGGAACTGCAGCCTCAAGGTCAAACAGATTGCTTACTCCTACCCTTGGACAGAAGCACTTGCTTCTATGCTCTGGTGATGAGCAGGCTGTCTGCCCTGCCTTCTTACTGTGATTGAAACAGAATGATGTCTCCAATAAAGACATCTCACTCAATGATTACAGTTTCTTTGTTCTGGCAGCCAGGGACCAGTGGTCCCCATACCAGTTTGAGAAAGGCAAGGACCTACCTGGGTAACACAAATACACTCTGTAGAGCATTGTACATGTACTGTGGGAGCCCTGGCACTCTCCTATGCTCTGCTGCTCCCACTACGAATTGTGTGGTTGTCTTCATTAACAATGAACTGTAGGAACTTCATTCCTGCTACTTCACTCTGCCCAACCCTGCTCCCCTGTGGCAGAGTCTGCATTCTACTGTCCACCCTGTGCCTTGCCTACCTGTTTCTCAGGGTGTCAGCTATCCCAGCACAAAGCAGTGATACAAGCTTGGAACACACCAACTGGTACCTTCCAGGAGCAATTCTTCCAAAGATCTGTTGAAAAGGATCAAAGTTTAGTTTGCTACCTCTTATAACAGCAGAGACTGTTCTCTCCTAGCTCTGCATCTTTCCCTTCTGATTTTTAGAGCAGTTTCACAGTACTGCCTACAGCATTTCCTGACATTTTGGACCTGAACAGATGCAGCATTTAAATACTTATTTTCCCCTCACAGAAATGCCATCCAATTGGGCATAAGATCCCACACAGGCTTAGCCCCTCAGCCTTTATAAATGTTTTGTTTTAGCTCCTTCCCTCTCTTTGTATATTCATTGACCTGCTCTAGCTTAAATATGTCCTCAACTCCACCCCAAAAGTGAGGTTAGTATCAGTGTTCAGCACCTCAAAAACTGCTTTTAAATGTGACAAGGAACAGAAAAGTAGCAGTCTACAGTTCACAAGTATTTTACAAATGCACAGAAACTTCTTACCAGAAATAATCCTAACAGCCAGGCTCAAATTTTGGAAAAGAGTTTTAAGAATTTAAATCATATAACTGCTCATCTGAGAACTAGTCAGACGCCAAGACTACAGAACCAGTCTTACATAACCCATTTTAATATTGCAGCTGGATAGGAAATGGGAACATTCCAGTCTGGGCAGCAGGTTCACTACAGACATTGTTGATTAACAAAGGGAACTAGGTATGGTAGGTTAATAGTTTCTGCAAGATTTCAGGGAAAGACAAAGGTAAATTTCAGGAACCTGGAAAGTTCCTGGTAGCTCTTCAGGTACCCTCCAGGGCCCTGCCTTTGGAACACTATTTACTCAGCTACAGTAACTGCTACCATTTACCTTCAGCAGTTCACCCTGTAGCCCACGTGCAATGGTATCTGGCCATTATTAATCCTCTGATGACTAATGCAAGTCACCCATCTCCATAATCCCCTGCCCTCTACAAACACACACAACGACCTCCCCCTCACCAGTACAACTGGTCTTTCTGCATGTTAGTGCTGGATTTGAGAGAACAGGCTTATACACAGAATTCAAGCTAATTGTTATTTCTTCAACAAGAGAGAACTATTCTTATTTGACAAGTCAACCTAAGTGTGAAGTAAAAGGATTTGCTGTAATCAATTCTCAGAATGTAATGTGATGTATACTGTTTGGACCCATACCCAGCTCAGCAAAGGCTGTTTGCAGAACTGCTGAGCTCATTTTTCAAATCCAAAACTGTAAGGCACCAAAGAACAGAAAATTCAGATCCCTGAAGAATTCTTAAGTTCTAAATTATCCGTTTCTTTCATCCTGCCATTGCCTTGTCCAAATATTTTATGATTTGTGGTTTACAAGGGAGAAATACAAACAGGGAGTGTGCTCAGTAGCAGTTACACAGTCCTGAACTTGCTCACAGAAGGCAGCAACTGGGACAGAAAGTTTCAGGAGGAATATCCACTGCTTCCTCCACAAGTACTTAAAGTGTTGACTGTTTTGCCATGCAGATGTTGGCTGGTAATAGAGCATGATGACGACACACTGAGAGAGACATGCCAGAGACTATTTTCAGTCCCCCTCAAAGCATCTCCACCTTTGCCAGGCTATTAATGAACACCTGCCAGGAAACAGTGACATAAATGGTTAAGGCATTTCTGCTTTTAATTAACCATGTTCCACAGGGGAGGCACAGTGCTTGAAACACTGAAAAGTAGGTAAATGTTTGCATGTAGTTACATAGGATTGACAGATTTGAACCAGGTAGTTCAGATTTTCCTTCCTACAGAAGCAAAGCAGTTGAAGGGTTATCTGTCAAAGTCCTGAAATTGAGATGCAGGGGATATCCTGTGGTATTATTTGACATACACTCCTCTCCAATGCTCTTTTGCTTCTGCTGTGGCTATATTTAGTACACAGCAGCATATATGATGGATTCCCAGAAAAAATGACGCTTTAACAGAACTAGAGTTTCCAGTTAGAAGAAGTGGGGCTGGGGGACATGGAAAATTCTTCCAGGCACCAGACAAGGAGAGCCAAGAGTTATAAAAATATTACTTTCTATACATTTGTGTTGTCCCAGCAACAGAAGAACAACCATAACATTATGAGGAGTGGAAGAAAAAGGCAGCACTAAAATTTTACAATGACAGCCTTTCTCCCATAGCACTACTTCAATTTCAGGTAACATTAGTCTCACTGCAATAATTATAGCAGATTGATCATATCCTCATAAAACAGAGGACAGCACATCACTGCCTCCTTTCTTTTGGAGGCATATTGTTTCATGCAGCTCACAACCTTAAGTCAGCAACGATCCTTTTCTGTATTTCAGTAAAAAGGGGGCTTCACCTCAACCAAAATAAAAACTTCTCTAAACTGCTTTCCTCTTCACTCCTGCCTCTTTACAGCACATGAACTAGAGGACATCTTTTCTTGGCCCTTGGACTGCAGAGGTATCTGCTGTGGACCAGAGCTCATTGCTGGATTTACACAGCCACATGGATTCTCATGTGAAATGGAGGTATTCCTTGGCATTCTTGATCCAGCCAAGCAGGGCTTGGTTACGCAGCACTTTCCAGGCTTCTTGATAATTTAATGCAGCTTCCTTGTAGTCCCAGTAGGTTTTTAGAGTCTTCATCCTGACAGAAAATGCACAAATATTAAAACAATTCTATGATCCTATTGAATGTGATATCACCCAATGAAAAAAGCAATCAAGCATCTAAGAACATGCTCCTTGAGCTCTTTCATGCTACTAGGTGAAATTCTCTTCTAGGGAGACTTAGACAGGCCCTGAAGCCAAACATTGCCAGCAGACTTACAAAATGAAGCAAAACAACTCTTCTACCATGCTTCATACACACTGTCCAGCAACAGAAGTGTCAGTGTTTGACTGTGTGACCACAGGTTACAGAAAATTTCCATGATAGCAAAAAATGCTGAAGGAAAGCTGAAAAGGTGCCTAGAGATGCTCTGAACTGGGTGGAAGTATCCTTAGCTTGCCAGAAGAATAGATATGCTTGCTGGCTGGAAGGTAAAGGGACAGAACAAACAGGGCAGTTCTTTTCCAGCACGAAACTAATGAGGAAGAGTGAGACAAAAAAGGAAATATTTCTTTCTTTCCCTAAAGCAAAAGAGACTCAGTGGGTTTGGTGCTCTGCTCCCCTTCTCAAGAAGCACCTACTTCCCACAGTCTCAACAGAATTATTGGTCACTCTGCTGAGTACATAACACCATTGATTTTCAAAACAGGGAAATTCAGGTCATAAGTGCCTCTAAGACAATTTCATCCAGACTTTCTTCCTTTCCTTGCATTCCGTTCCCAGCCTCTTTCATCTCCCTTTGCCAAAAAGTCTGTCAGCCACATGTGGTATACGATGTTTTTACACATTACACCCAATATGAAGGAAGATGACAGGCAGCCTTCACCAAGAAAGGAAGAGCCAAACTACTGCAGGAACCCTAATCTAAAAAGTCTGAGAACCACTGCACTAACTTCTAGAACAGGCCTTAATGGTCAGAGGCAGCAGTGCTCACCCATCACCCCCAAAAAACAACCCCACAACCCCCCCATAACTGCAGACCATCAGAAGCTCTGTTTCAGGCATTCAGCATTCTGCTATAAATTTATTTCTAGAACATTGTGACATGCATAGCAAGCCATTTTATCTATCCCACAGACCTTATGTTCCAAAAGTGCAAGAGTGCAGAACCTGTCTATGCCTTGCTGAACACAGAAAACACCTCCCTAAACCTTCTCCCTGCGCTCTCGTCACAGCTGATCCATTTTGCTTTCTCCACCTCTTTCACATGAATCATACTCTGTGAAACTAACTCTGAGCTCCTCTGAAAAGCTCCATGGCAGGGCCTCCTGAAACTCACCTGGAACACTCACAGAACCCCATAGTCAGTAGTGGATCATAGTTTAGGAGCATCACTGAAGGGGTAAAAGACCAGCAACTATCTGCATAAGCAGCATTCAGGAAACAACCAGGTCCAAGAAGGATCAAAGTCAACCCACCATAACCAGCTCCATAACCCTGGCATAGGCAAGCAGTTTCTTTCCCAGGTACTCTAACAACTGCCTCAAACACAGCACAAACCACCTGCACCTCCTCCACTCCACCTATTTTTCATTTCTTCCTTGCTAAATGTTGCTCTTTTATCCTGAATCTGCTGTCAAATCAACAGCTCTTTGAGTCACATTCATCAGTCTGATTCAATTTAACTAACACACATATGGGATTTTTCTAACCTACATTATTCCAACAGACCTTTGTTTGGAAATTCTTACAGCAGACAGTAGGAAGGTAGCTAGAACAAAAGCAGGATAGACAGGAGCAGGATTTTCACCATACTGTAGCAACTACTAGAGCACATGTGGCGGCAGCCTCTTGGGGTCTCATTCTCCAAGCAGACAACCCCACTACAGTGATTTCAAAGTGCATGCAACAGAAATTTAAAAAGTATTTTAAACAGATTCCTCAAAGAACTGACAAAAGCAATGGATTTAGTTAATTAATGCTCAATTTCTGCATTAAGCTTCTAAGAAATTTTCAATGTATATATGGGAAAAATGCTTTCAAATTCAAAGTGCTTTGCATCTGCATAAAAATCTCATGTGATCTGACTGTATCTCAGACATGGTTAAGGCTCTGAGCATTAGTAATGAAGAACCTGTGATCTTTCTTTGGCAGAAACAAACACTACTTTGCTGCCCCAGGCAAAGTTCAGTACAATCACAGGATCTCCAGCCTACCCAAGTCTGTCTGACATACATTTCTTGCATGTTTCCCTTTACTGTTTAAATCTTGCCCCTACACTACTGTGCAAGAGAGAGGCAGTGATTCTGATGGCTGTGTGCCAGAGACATGAGAAGTGGTCCACAGACTTCATTTTGAAAAGTATGGAAAAAGCCTTACATAAATCACCATCATGCTTGAAAATATTCACATGCTCAGCCACATATAAAGGTGAGCAGGAATGGGCTCATAAGCAAAGCAGCCTGGAAGGAAAAGCAATACACTGCAGTAATCCTTCCTCCTCAGTAATGAACCCTACCTTTAGCTCCATATTCAGTTTCAGACATTTCCATTCAACCCATAATGTACTTTTGAGATTACATACACATTGCACATGAAAAGGTTGCACATAAGCACAAGGAATCAAAGAAAAGGAAAGGGAAGACTAAGGAAACAGCAACATTAAGACACTTTTTTTATTTTTTTGCTTTTTAAGTGAAGAGGAGGAAAAACAGAGACTTCAAAAGTGAATCAGCTGCACGAGCTGACTGGTGAGCTAGCACCTCTACTGTATAAATAGAGTTTGTACAGCCTAAAAACGGTGTCACATCTGTGAATCAGCTGGACTTTGTCCGGAGAAGCCCAGAGAGAAAAACAGTAGAGGACAAAAAAGTCAAAGGAAATGACAAAGCCACTAAAGTCTAGAAAAGCCCTGAGGTAAAGTGACTTTATGTAAGCAGCACATGATCAGCACAATGAGTCATCTACCCAACAATGCACCAGTTCACAATCTGTTTTGAGGAAATTACGATGTCCAAACAAGTGAGGACAAACTTCCACCAGAAGAGGCTAAGAATTTTGTATTTAAAACTGATTTAAGAAGAAAGTGTATCTCTAGAATGAGTTGAAAGCATCTCAACCATAACGTGGTTCATGCTGACATCAGTACTTTGAAATAGTTTTAAGACACTTCTACAAACAGAGAAGGTAACTGCAATCTTTAATTCACAAAACTCAAAAGCAAGCAAGATCTATTCATTAAAGATCTGGGGTGCACTAACTTTGGCTAAGTTCACTGCATGTACTGTCTTGATACCATGGAAGGCTGAAATGGCCTATCTGCCCTGCTCCCAGCCATGCACAAGCCAATTCAGCTCAGTAGTCCAAGAGAAAACACAGAAGATGACAAAATTGTTTTCAGCCACTTTAACTAGTTGACCTGACTCACACGAGATGGGAGAAGTGCTACTGATACAAGGGGGACCATCCCTATCAGCAGCTCCAAGCAGTTCAATTGGCTCAAGAGTTGGTGTCGATGCCTTAGGATTTCATGTATTTGTAGATAAACCAAACTTGTTTCTAACAATGTAAAGGAACACTCCAAGTATGGCCTCCTCAGACAAAAGCTTCTTTCTGTTCTTTCCAGAAAGTGTCCATCTATGTAACATATGCATTGCATAGGCAGCCCTAGACACTATCTCACCTTACTAGCTCTTCCTCTACCATACACTGAGAAAAGATTGTAGCCTAGACTTACCATAAAAAAAAGGGTTTTTTTAACTGAAACTCTTCCCTCTTGTGAAACAAAGCAATGCATTTAATAGAATTACTAAACACCAACTAGATAGCAAAGACCCCACAATTTTGGGATGTGGGATTTGAACACCACCAAGGGCAGGAGGCTGATCTAATAGTATGTGTTTTGGAAAGAGATACTTCTGCCTCATCTTGTGTCTCTCTTCACATTTTTTAAGTATCAAATTTTAACAATGAACTTATCTGAAGTGAGATTCATGAGCTGATTTTGGTACCATCACAGTATTCTTCGGTTTCATTAAGATAAACTCACTCTTCTAAATGCAACAATAATGTCTTTACCTGAGAGTGTCTGGTAGATCCTCTTGTGAAATACTTGTCACCAGCTTTTGGAATTTATGGAAGAGTTCCACTTTGCAGATCTTGGATCTGATATTAAAAAAATAAATTAGAATTCTGATGGAAAAAAGAAATCAGCCCTGTACAGCTCACAGTAGCACATCCCAGCTAAACATTTTTGATAAAAAGCATTATGTTCACTTCTCAAAGAATGTAAAAAGTTTTCCATCATTTAACTTTTCTTCCCCCATCCAAGCTGCCTGCCTGCCTTTTCCCTTCGTTTTCAATGTTATATTGACAGAGAGCTGCACTGCCTTCATTGTCCCAGCCAGCACTCCCCAGTTTGCAGAGAGAACATTTTAATATCACCGCATTGTTATCTGCATGAGACTGCACCGTCATCAGATCACAACTGCAGCAAGGTTTAGCCAGAAGGACTAGTCCCAGAACAGATTAGACAAACACAGAAAGATATGAAAGGCTTGTTCAAACTGGCAAACTGTATTATTCAGAACAAATAAAAGAAGCAGCAGAAATACCTGAAGCAATGCTGCCCTTTTCACAATGGTCACAGGGACACATTCAGCAACAGCTGCAGGGCAGTTAAATATAAATATTTTCTCATCAGAAAAAGAAAGTGAGTCAAAGTTTGGAGGGTCTTTAGAAGATGCCATATGCATCTGTCAGTTTTAAGCCCTGCTATTTCCCCAAGAGACAGCAAGCAAAAGCGTTGTTTATAAAGCATGGTTTGTTTTTGAAAGCCCCAGCTATTTTCTCTATTTAATTAGATTATCTTTATACACTTGTCTTCACAATGATTCAGTTCTCCAACAAGTGCAAGCTAATTCTCCAAAAGCACTAAAAGAAACATCAATCAAAAAAAATCTTCGTATGTTGCTAGAATGTATTTTAAGAACCCCCAAAACAGAATCATAGAATCTCCACAAGGATAAACAAGTCCAATTCCTGCCCAGAAAAACCCCAAGAATCCCACCATGTACCTGAAAGTGTTATCCAAATGCTCTTGGAGCTCTCCAGGCTTGGTGCTATGACCATGGCCCTGGGAAGCCCGTTCCAGTACCCAGCCACCCTTTGGGGGAAGAACCTCTTCCTAATATCCAGCCTAAACCTCCCCTGACCCAGTTCCAGCCACTCCCTTGAACTCTGTCACTGGTCACAGAGAGCAGAGATCAGTGTCTGCCCCCTGTGAGGAAGTTGCAGACAACGATGAGGTCTCCCCTCACTCTCCTCTTCTCCAGGCTGAACAAACCAAGTGACCTCAAACACTCCTCATAAGACTTCCCCTCCAGACCCTTCATTATATTGATGGCCCTTCCTTTGGATGCTAATAGCTTTATATTCTGCTTATATTCTGTTGCCCCAAACTGGCCCAATATTACAGGTGAGGCTGCCCCAGAGCAGAGCAGAGCAGAGCAGAGCAGGACAATCCCCCCCTCAGCAGGCCGGCCATGCTGGGCCTGATGCCCCCCAGGACACAGCTGGCCCTCCTGGCTGCCAGGGCACTGCTGACCCATGTCCCCCTGGCCATCGACCAGGACCCCTCTGTGCCTTTCCACAGCACCACTCCCTGGCCTCTCAGTCCCCAGTCTGTACATACATCCAGGGTTGCCCCATCCCAGGTGCAGAACCAGCACTTCTCTTTTTTAAACTGCATGATGGTTCACAATTGCCCAGTCCTCTAAGTTGCTGAGGTCTCTGCAGGGCCTCTCTTCCTTCCCCAGCTTCTCCCAATTTAGTATCTCTGGCAAACTTACTTATTGTACCTTCCAGTCCTGCATCCAAGGCGCTTATGAAGATGTTGAAAAGCACTGGCCCTAAAACAGAGCCCTGTTGAACCCCACTGGTGACTGGGGCATGCAAAGATGCTCTAAAATTTAATCTTCAACTTAATCTGTCAAAGGTTCATATTGTAGCTTTTGGTGGTGTAAGTTAATTAAGTATTAACAAAAGCACATATCAGACATTTACCTACAAATTCCTTTTAGCCAGTCATCTTTACCTTCCTTCATATTTAATGTTATCTAGCATATCAAAAGGGGGAAGAAAACCCCAAACACCACTCCCCAGCAATCACCGTGAGATCCCTTGAGAGAAAAAAAGATGTAGAAATACTTGCCATGTTTATTATTAACCACCCCCACCCACAATAAGGCAGTAAATTTCTTGGTTTCATTATAAAAATTCCTTTTGTGACTATCACAACAGTGCAAATAGTTACTTGTTCCTTGGCACTGTTTTTAATCCTGATTTCCTAAGGAAATGAGACATTTGTAATTACACAGTCTTGTAGGCTCTCTCTAATAACTTTTGAATGTTTTAGTGAATTTGGAGCATATATTCAGAGGAGGCTCTCTCAACACTAATTAAGTTCTAACACTTCTGTGCTAACTGGCAGCTAGCAGATGACTCTCAAGTTTTAGAGCTGACACACAAATGCCATGTAACAAATTTAAGCCTACTGAGAAAAAAGGGTTGGCTGGTTGGTTTGATCTTTCACATGTCTTCTGGAATAGATTACACATCACATATTGAAAACTACTGTTCTACAGTGCACGCAAAGCCTGTCTCAAATGTTTAGGTTGGATATTAGAAAGAAATTCCTTACAGAGAGAGTAATCAGGCATGGGAATGGCCTGCCCAGAGAGGTGGTGGATTCACCATGCCTGGAGGTTTTTAAGATGAGACTGGATGTGGCACTTAGTGCCATGATCTGACAATCACTGTGGTGTTGGTTCAAGGGTTGGACTTGATGATCTTGGAGGTCTCTTTCAACCCAGCTGATTCTATGATGATTCTATGAAAAAACAACCTAAGTGACCCAGGTCACCTGTGTTAGCAATACTCCAGACACCAATACTGGTCACAAACTACAAAGTTCCCAGTTCTCTTCTTTCCACAGAAAATTTCAAAATACTAGGATATACCAGTATAAACTTCAGTCAAGTCAGGCCTAACTTCAAGAAGCTCAGAGTGTGCAGCTTGCAGGCATGTGAATAAATGATGCACCAGAACTGTCTAGAATTGTCTAGGTCCACTTATTATGCTATTCACTACTCAGGACTATTGTCATTCTCCCAGGAAATCTGAGAAAAATGAATAATATGATAAATAGGTAATATAAGCAGCAAACAATTAAAACATGAACCCTAATCCTCAAGCTGAATTTCCACAGAGCACTGATAATTTTGGTCACCTCACCTAAAGTGAAGATAACAGAGAGATGGAGAAATTTGTCTGCAGATGTTACAAGTAATTGCTCTCAACCACAAGAAAAATAGGTAACTGTTTTTTTTAAGCATTAATTTTTGATAGAAGATTATGACATTTTTTCAAAGACCACAGTGCCAACACCTCAGTTGGAAAGGTGGCATGTTTCATATTAGGAACGTGCTTCAAGTTTTTCAATACATTTTCCAACTTTAAGGCCGAAAGTCATGTTTCAAAGTAACACTTCTCCCACCTGCTCTGATGGCTCCCAATCCCCTTCTTTGTTGTTCCCTGGCGGAAGCCATTTGAGGTGACATCCAGAGGCTGCTCAGGGACTGCACTCCAGCTGAGAGCTGTAGAAGAAAGGGTTATGAACAAGGGAGATGCTCTTATCACAAAAGCAGAACCTAGCAGTTGTTCTGTGTTCACGTGCTGCTTCCCACTAGAAAGAGGACCATGGCTCTCTAGGGCCAGAATTCCAGTACCTAAAAGAACAGCCAAGCTCTGTTTAATTTAAAAAAAAATAAAATAAAATATACATGCACACACACAGAGCTTCCAACTTAAATCCTTTAAGAATGCATGCCTCTAAATATCTGGCCTCCAACTTTGTAATTTTCCCTTTTTTAGGAGGATTCTACTTTCTTTTGTGCACCCTGTCTGGACAAAGCATGGAGAAATTTCCAAGTCAGATGACTTATTTTCACATCAGGCAGTGAAATACTCCACTAAGCTACTTGCACCAATCACTCTGTGTCTTCCTTATTTATTTATTGCCTGTTATGATTTTACTGGATACTGGAAATAGTTCTGTTTGATAACTGATGTACATCAACCGTCTGCAGACTTTACTTGAAAAATATTATTAGCTAGGAGTCAAAAATAGTTTGTTGAAAGAGATAGCAAATGCCAACAATCTTATCCTTTACCCCAATTCTGGGAACTTTGTAATCATCTTAGACTGTAAACTCCGTAATTCTGAAACTCTGCATAGGATACCTTACAATTTATAAATAACCAGCAAAGCATCAGCAGCGCTGGAAGAACCTGGCATGTCCCATCTGCCCCTCTACAGCCTCACAGCAGGTCCTTTGACTTCTTCTGCCCTAAGACAACTTCTTTTCTCTAAATACTCCCATTTCTCTGTGTCCCTAACAGGCAAAACAGCTGCATGTTCATTAACTCTAAAGACCATCTTGCCATGCAAGATGCTCAAAGACTGATTATGTTGCTCACCCTTGTGTTTTGATTCAGCTGCAACTGTCCTGCTCTGCTAAGCGTCAATTGTACTTGCACTGTGATTTAAGTGTACAATGCTGTATCACTCTACCAAATTACAAGCTTGTGTAACGTGAAATAACATTAGGTACACACAACTGGTATTAAACCCTCCACATGCAGAGTATGTAAAAATCACCTGGTCAAAAGAGATCAGATGCCAAGCAGATACAAAGTAACTTTAAAATGAAAGTACTTTCTAGTCCTTCACTTCTTCATAATTACTGCAAACTTCAAAATAGTAAACAGAACACGCTTTTTTTTTTTAAAAATACCAGTGGGAATGTTCCTTCCTATCAAGCATATTTCAATGTTCAGGGTAACAGCCCAGAATTTATTCTGATTTTCACTCCTTCAAGAAAGGAACCAACCCAGCATAATTCATATGTGCAAAAAAATCTGTGATCAAGCATCATTCATCTTCATTTAACAGAATGACCTGAGAAGTGTAGAGAAAGACAGACATACACTGAATTTAGTTGGTTTCAGGTCTTTTTTGCTAACTGAATTTGCACTATTTTTCAAGGATGCATTTTGTTTCCTGTTTCACAAAATCAAAATATTTTCCTTCCTGGTACTTATAAATAACTCCAACCTCATGAATGTGAATTCCATTACGGAACCCTTTGTTTCCATTCTATTTTATCATCAGCTCTACTGTACCAGAAAAACTTCCAGTTCTGGTTCAGACAGAAAAGTTTACAACTGCAGAAGGCAGGCATGTCCAAGTTTAAAGAAACTGTTCAACCATATACATTGGCAGCTCCATTTTTTTCCCCCAAATGAGACCATCTTGCTAAATCACGACGAGACTTGCATATTCATTCATCACCGTGACAAAAAATGCCACGTCCAAAATCTCTATCAATTAAACTGTTACACAAAATACTCTGCATTATTTCTTCATTCACAGATTTCTGGAGCAATTACAAGCATAACTCAGCATGGCAACTCTTCATTACCAAGGAGAATGCAAAACTAACTGAAACAAGAAGTCTTTTGATATTTTTGTTTTCCTTCTGCCCTAGGAACTTCCCTGCTTATTTTCTGTCTGTGTTCAGAAATTCTCCATGTCATCAACCAAGTATTTATTCAGTCTGAAAACTCCCTACAGGAAACTAGAGGCTGAGCGGAATAATATTAATTATTAACAATTAAGTTATGACCTGAAATTAATTTCCTGCTGTTCATACTTTGCCTCTGGCACTGGCAACGAGGGATGTTCTGTTCCAAACAAGCAAAACCACCTCATTTCTATGTGGACTTCTGCACACAGTTACGCAAATGGCCCAAGTTTAACTGACCTGCACTACAAGGAACAAGCTTTGCTTTGCTGTCAGTCTGAACCTCCTGAACTGCCTCACGACTGTGTTCAAATCGAAGTTCTGATTGCAGCAGCTTCACTTCCTGAGCCCGAAACCCAGCTGGTAGAGAGGAGATGTGCTGACACCTGAAGTAAACATGGAAAAATGCAAATGATGGTCAGGCTGTTCTTCCCAAACAAGCCTAGTTTGTATAATTTTGCATCATTATTTAAAGTACGTTCCTTTTACATTAAAACTGAGTTGAACAAGAGTGATAATGGAGAGACAAGGAGGTTTGGAGCCATTTTTCCCTTCAAAAAAATTATTTAAAAAACAAACAAAGCCGTATTAGTTTATTAAGACCTTGACCCTCCTAGAAAAACTGCAATGAATAGATTTTTAGAAAGGACTAGTTAAGAGCTAGTATGATCAATGAAGCATGCAGGATAAAAACTGCAATATACTTCTGCAATCACAAAGAAAAATAATAATAATCGTAAAGTATTTACCTAGGCAACCACATTACATTAGCAATTGCTTTATGAACCTAAAGATTCATAATCAAAGCCTAAACAGATACAAAATAATCTTACAATTCCATGTATAATCTCATCTTTGTTACCTTAAATTAGTGTTGCATACTGAATGAGATTAGGATCATATGACAAAAGAAGGGTATGTGTTTAACCACCATAGTATTTACATACAGCAGGAACAAATGAACACAGAGGCTCATATTGTCAGATGCAATAGTCTAAAAAAGTGCCTGACTTTGCAACCTAAGAATAATGAGGCTAGGCAAATTCATGTCACATGTCTTACAGAACAAGGAAAGAACAATACAGAGAGTGCCACTGGACAGGTAGTTAAGAGTTTCCCCATTAACAGACTATGACCTCTTTTATAATCATTCTGGAAGGATGCAATGCTATGGAGAAAAGGAGTTACTAAACACAGTTAAACCTTTCATATGCATTGGTCTAGTAATCGCCTCTTAAAGAGAATGGTTCAGCTCCCTGGTTTCTTTCTTGTTCTGCTTTCCCTCCATTCTGTCCAGATCCTCTTACTCGCAGATTTCTTTGTTGCACTCACTCAGCCTCCCAAGTAAGAAAAATATCCACTTCCTATACTTTTATTGCTGAGATAGTTTTCACCAACTCAAGGATCTGAGGGGAAAGCAAGCCAGTGCACAACAGATGACTTTCCTCATTTAGCAGCACTGCACTTCATCTCCCACATAACTTTCCCTGAGGTGACAGGTTGTGTTATGAGAGCTCTACTACTCACGATAGGGAGAAAAATTTAATCTTGGATGCAATTCAGATTAAAGAAGCAGCCAAAATTTTACCACCATGGAAATGCACACAAACTTTGTCTTTCCAGTGTAATACACCTCTGTCTTCTTCCAGCTGACCAGTACAAGCTGTCACATGCTAGTCCTGAACCAGCTCAGTAAATCAGAGAACAGCTGAAGGGGGAAGACACCTCTGGTAGGTCATCTGGTCCAACCACCCCTGCTCCAGCAGAGCCACCTACAGCCAGCCTCTCAGGACAGTGTCCAGATGGCTTTTGAGTAACTCCAAGATGAGAGACTCCACAACCTCTCTGGGCAATGTCTGCCAGTGCTCCATCACACTCACAGTAAAAAAGTGTTTCCTGATGTTCCAAGGGAACCTCCTGTGCTTCAGTTTGTGCCCACTGCCTCTTGTCCTATCACTGACACCACTGAAAGCAGCCAAGTTCCATTTTCTCTGCACTCTCTCTTCAGGTATGTATACAAATTGCTAAGATCCCCACATGCTTCTCTTTTCCAGGCTGAACAGTCCCAGCTCTCCCAGCCTTTCCCTACCTGAGAAGTGCTCAAAATCCCTTACATGTCTTCAGGGTCCTTTGTTGGACTCCCTCCAGTATGTCCATGTCTATCTTGTACCGAGAAGCCCTGAACTAGACACAGCCCTCCAGGTAGGGCCTCACCAGTGCCCGTACAGGGGAAGGATCTTTGTTCTCCCTGGACCTGCTGCAACACTCTGCCTAATGCAGCCCAGGTCTCCATTAGTGTCCTTTCCTGTCCCAGCACAGTGCTTGCTCATTTTCAACTTCAGGTCTAGCAGGACTCCCTAGTCCTTTCCTGTGAAGCTTCTTTCCAGCTGGGCAGCCCCCTGCATATGCTGGGGCATGGGGCTGTTCCTTCCCAGGTGCAGGACTTTGCACTTTCCCTTGCTGAACTTCATGAGGTTCCTACCTTCCTCCAGCCTTTTGAGGTGGCAGCACAATGTCCTGGCATACCAGCCAGTCCTCTCCATTTTAAGTCTTCAGCAAACCTGCCAGGCATATGCTCTGCACCATCATCCAGATGATTAATGAAGATATTAAACAGGATTGGACCTAGTATTGACCCCTGGGGAACACAGCTACCTACACCTTCAACTACTTTGCCCAGTGACTGCTACCATCTGGCTCTGAGTCTGAATGACTGGGCCCAGTCATTCAGATAGTTTTCAATCCACATGTCTGCTCATCCACCTCATACTTTTTAACAGATTTTTTGGGAGAATCTTACCAGACACAGTGCCAGAAACTTACTGAAGTTCTGATATTTGTGTGACACGTTGTCTTTCAAAACCCACTGTCTTCACACACACCATCTGATTTCCAAAGGAGGGCACTTACCTTTCAATAACTGCTCTCCGCATGGCTTCTTGGCTATATGGACACTTCCCCACTACAACTGCTGACAGATACACTGGATATTGCAGGAAGTGCATCAGAAGAGCTCCCTGACACCCTAACACGTTCCAGCGAGCCAGTTTATCACTGCAGGACATAGAAGATGTTCTCTCTCCACGACCTGGCTTCACTCGTAATAGTCCCACACAGTGGTACCCCAGCCCAGGTGCTCGGGCATCATCCAGCTCTCCAGGTACACATTTTGCTCCAGTTCTGTGAACATCTACCACCTTTGGTCTCACTAAGCCAGTCTCCTTGTTAGCTGTTTGCATCTCTGCAGAACATTCACAGCACTTTTGACTTGTGTCTTCTTCTTGTTTTAAAGATTCTTGCTGAACAGGCAGGTCTTCAGTGATTGTGGAAAAACAACCACCATCTTCAGTTTTCATTCTCTTGATCATAGGATTACTTGCCATATTCTCTGCTTTCCTTTTGTCTTCAGGACACAAATGATCATGGTTACTTCTGCACTCTGTGGATTGTCCAGCTGCATCACTGCCAGTCACTGGCTTAGAAAGCTGGTTCTCTGGAACACTGATTGGAATAATAGAAGCATCTCCACCTAGAACAAAAGAAATAACATAAAACTGGCCACAAACACATCTCATGACTGGAAGACATCACACCAGTAATATTACAACTACTATTTGCTTTCACAGAGTTGCACTCAGGGAAACTTAAATATGAGAACATGTTTTTAGAACAACATTGTCCTGTGCAACGATGAATCAGATTTCACTGAAATTTGAGTGAATATGTGCTTAATTTCAAGTTTTGCACTCTTTGTAAGAAACAATCAGAAAAGCAAAGTTTAAAACAAAATCTATAAAGCAAAAGGTAACAAAGGCATTTGACAGACTACAAGCAGTGCTGAAGACTCACAGGAAAACCAGTCTGATCTAACCAAACAAGATGAACCTCGAAAGAGTAATTAAAGAATAATCTGGCAAATAAGGGTGAAAACTTTGTATCACTGAAACAAGCTCAGAACCAAAATTCTGAAGCTCAGTTCAAAGCAAAGCAAGCCTGACAGGCCTGGTTGATGAATGTGAGAAATTTCTCACAATGTGAGAAAAAGGAAGTCAGAAAATTATTCTTGCTATTAAATTTGAAGGTTCTATTCTCAAATGCATTAATGAAGAACAGTAATATCGCATATTCCAGCAATGACATCAAAATCATGACAATATATGAGCAACTAACACTCTACACAAAGTACTGGTGAGGCAGATTTTGAGAGTTCTTAGACTTCTTTGCTCTGTAACAGAGGAGCAGTTGAAGAATACACTGGTGAAAGAGCACAGTACCATTAAGACAACTGGTATATTGGTGGGCCAAAAGGTTGCATTCTTTCATTTTGCCAACAGATCTTCATCTTTGTGGTGCTGGTTTTTTTTTAAATACAAGAAGAGCGTTTTCCATGACAGAAGTTGCATTGCATTATGTAAGAAGTTTTGGGTTGGGGAGCTGGGGATGTTTTGTCGGTGGGGCTTTTTTTGTTGTTTTTCAGGAGTCTGGTTTTGGTTTGCAGGGTTGGGGTGGGGATTGTGTGGGTTGTTTTTGTTTAGGGTTTTTTTGTTTGGTTTTGGTTTGCTTGTTGGTTTGAGGATTTTTTGTGTTTGTTTTTTTTGTTTGTTTAACTGGGGTGGGGGTATATTTTTTGTTTGGTTGTTTTTAGTAGCTGTGGTAAATGTCAGTACTTTTCATTAAAATTTTAATCCAAGGAGAATGTTTAAAGCAAAGCAATCACACATGGCAGGACTTCTGAAAAGTATGTTAATTTCTGGAAAACAAAACAGTAGCTATTATTGTTTAAAGTGAAACATTCAACTATATAATGAGGAGTATATCTGATTTACTGAATTTTCATGAATCACATCCAGTGAGATAAAATGCCAAATCTATCTGTAGAGGACCAGTCAAGTACATCTTTAGGCACACACTGGTAACATGAATTACTGCCTCACTCTCACTTCAGACCAAAGAGAGGCAAGGGGCAGAAAAGATTCTACAAGTGGAAGCAATGTAATGGGCTCACTCCAGCATACTTACATGGAGTATGACTAGAGAAGAAAACAAATATGATATTAGGTTTCAGTTTCCATTTTCCAGTTTCAGTTCCTGGACTAAAGATACTACACTCCTGATGGGAAGCTGCCAGCCACATCTGATGGAGAAGGTACCTGTTGGGCAGAAAGTTTTCAGGAAACATTTATTTCATTTTTGATGCATGGAAAACCAACAAAACTCAGATGCCCTCTAGTGCCTGTTCTTTCCTGATGGAGTCTATGAGGAGCCAATCAGTTGTGCTTCTACAGAGAGACGGGATCCAACACACTCCATAAACAAAAACGTACCATTGGAACTTCAATAACAGACCTCAAAGGGCTGGATTCAGTGGAGTTAACTAGCTCCTCAAATTGTATATATAAGGTCCTCTCCTCCCACTCTGTGTGTCTTTACCAGCACTGGAATTCATCTGATTCTCTAAGATCAGTGGCATCAAACTACAAGAAATGTACTAAATTCTTTAGATTTACTACTCTCCTGGCTCAGTTTCTTGCACCAGCTTATGCCCTGTACACAAGAGGAGTCATACAGGGGAAACAGCAAAAATTCTACCCTTGACCAGTAGTCATCAGACCTAAATTGATCTGACAAGAAATCAGATGTTAATTCTTCATAAACAGGCTCTACAAGAACACAAAAGAAACAAGCTTTTGTGAAAGGGCATTAACGTCACCTAGAAGTGTAGAAATCAGGCTAAAATCCTGCTAACAGTGGGAAAAAGAGTGTTGCCTACAGAGAAGTAATGCAGTGTTTCTTTGCATTCTCCCATCTGAAGCTGCAAACTATGGCTATTTCAGGAACAGATCAAAACTGTTTGTATTGCAAGCACTTCAAGTGGCATTGAGTAACAGCACATGAACTTCATGCCTCACCTCTGGAAGCTCCTCTTAGCCACAACTTCAGCATGACTGTCATTCAGAATGTCTCCTAAAGCAGAAACCAAGTGAGCATACGAATCATGACTGAAAAGGAGACAAATAAAGCAAACAGAATTTCACACAGGACAGTTCTCCAGATCTGTTAGTGTCTGAAGGTTTAACATTGGTCTTAGGTTATTGCAAGATACAAAAGCTTCCAATCACCACAAAAGGAGGCCAACAGCCCACACAAATGAAGAATAAAAGTCTTCACTCAGAAACTTGTTTGAATGCCAAATTTTAACTCTTCCAATACTGGAAATTCTTTGAGTTGAATAAACACTGCTCCCTTCAAAGGAATAAAAGTCAGGTAGTTGTGAGAAGTCATGTATCTAACCCATACATTTTTTGTACAAACACTTAAAACTCTGTAGTTGCAGAATACACAGTAGGGGAGAAAAAGCCTTTTAGAGCATTCCTGGTGTCACTGCTATCCAAACTCAGCAACGACATCTTTTGCATCAGACCACAACAAAATTAGACTGTAACAGGTAACCAAAGCATAATTATTATTTTGCTTATGCTTTGCTTTTAGTTATGAAGTCTTTGAGTATATGCAGACTCAGGGCCTAAACTATGCATTTTTACATATAAAAAGTTCATTCACCTTTAAGGCAGGCAGGTGCAGCAAACATTCAGGGCAGCCTTTCCTCCTCCTCCTAAACTCCTCTCTCCTGGATGAGGTCTGCCTTACAGTTCTGGCTTCAATCCACAATAAGTCTGAGCAGAATGCCTTGGCCATTTTTATCGATTCTATGACACCCACAAGAGAGAAGGTAGCATGGATAGTCTGTTGTTGAATTTTACACCATACTCACCAGTTTTTCTCATTTTCTTTTGGCCAATACATTTTGTCCCGGTTCCCATAGCAACAACTTCCTTAGTTACTGAAAAAGAAACGTTAACTGAGCAAACTATCACCAACTATTGCCCAAAGTGCTGCTCTCACAGTCCCTCTGTTAAAACCACACACAGAACGAGGTGGAGAAGGGAGTGTATGGGGAGACAAGCCATGCAACCGTACAGAAAGGAAACAGTATCAGATCCAGAACTGAATACCAGCGTGAAGAACAGTCTATAATGGCATAGCAGGAACACCAACACAGGGCTGATGTGCCAGGCAGCACAAGTGGAAGCTGGCACAGCGCTCCCCAAGCCTGTACGAAACTAACACAGGATACAATCTGCCTGACAACACTGAAGTGCCAGTAAGGAAGACGAACACAAGTGCAAAATACAGCAAGACAGTCTGTTAAAGGAGAGCAAATTGAAATCTTTTAAGATTCTTTCAAATAGCAGCTAAACACTTCTGCAAGTGTCTGTATCAGGAACTCAGATTCTGCCTAGACTTTCACCACTTATTGGACAGACAAATGCAGGCTTTCACCTTCTTGGTTACAGTCTGTGAAGAACAGCATTTCACTGTAACCATCTATTTGCAGACAGAAGTTGCAAAAGCTTTTATAATCACAAAGAGCAAAGAATTTAGGTGATGATAGAAACGGGGCAGAAAGGGGTGTATGTTTTTCCTAAAAGTCGTCTTAGGGAGAGGGGGGCGAAAAGAAAAAGAAGCAAGCATCGAGGACTGCCACCTCCTCTCCCCCTTCCCCACAACTCATCCTTACCCTGGAGGTCCCCCGGACTAGCAGGACCCTCTCCCGGGGCTGCTACCTCCACTTTGACCACAGCTGCCAGTGCAGTCCATTCCCTGCCGGGGTCTGGCTTGCCCTGCCTCGGGAGCCTCGTGCTGTAGTGCAGGTAGCACAGCCCCGCGATTTCATCGGCCGACCACATGGCTCCTGAAGCACCCGCGGGCTCTGCCCGGGACCGCGTCCCACCACAGCACCCGAGGGACGGCCCGCTTATCTCCAAACGCCACCACCTCGCTGTGCGTGACCCGTCCCCGCACCAGACCCCCCCCACCCGCGGCCTGACCGCACCGCCCCCTCACGACCCCTCACAGGAGCCGACTCTGCGCGAACCGCCGGGAACACGCAGCTAGCGGCGGGAGGCCGGAGCGCAGCGGAGGGGGGGGGGTGTGGGGTGCCCGAGGCTCGCACACCCGCCGCCCCACGCCGCTCCGGTGTCCCCGCGGTGTCCCCGGTCGGTCCAGGCCGCACCGGGGCCGCTCCCGCCGCCTCAGGGCCCGGCCGGCACTGCGCATGCGCGCGCGCGGCACCGCCCCCCCGGCAGCTGCGCATGCGCACAGGCAGCACCGCCTTCATTGAATCCCGCTCCCACTCCAAGCGTGTTAATTATTGTACTCTGCTAAACCCTCCAAATCAAGCCTGGCTTTATTAGTATGAATGGCTCCTTTAAGGTTTTCATTTTTAAGAGTTTAATATACTAGCAAATACAAAAGTTGGTAGAATTATTTGGGGCTACAATTATAACAAGATTTTTGGATTTTCGATTAACTTGCTGAGAATTTTCTAAGCCTTAAGGATATAATTTAAGAGAAAAGAATGCAACTTTTGCACACAGGATGTATCTTCAAACTGACAAGTAACCACTCAGCATCCACCATTCAAGGCTGTGAAACAAGTCACCTGAAACAAAAAGGATACACCAGTAAAAAGGACCAATTTATGGACTGAGAAAAGAGGAGTGTTTTTAACAGACCAGCAAGAGGGCTGTAATTGTAATAAAGGGACGCTGGAGGGCAGCAAAGACTGTGAAATCATTAGAGTGGCCCTATACAGTGGGAAGGCGCAGAAAGGGTGGATTTATTACCATGAATATGTAAGAACTTCTGAAAATATATAGTGTTTTCTTTTATAATTCTAGCGGATGCACTTAGGGAAGATCACCCCAGTACTCCCCAGCGGCATCAATAAAAAGCAGTGCAATTTGACATTGATCAAACTTCAGTGTTAAGCAAATTTCTTCATATCGGTGCCCACAGCGCTCTGGAGCCTCCCACGGAGGTGCTCTCAGTGGTCTGGAGCCTTGCATGGAGGTGCTCTCAGTGGTCTGGAGCCTACCACGGAGGTGCCCTCGGCGCTCTGGAGCCTCACACGGAAGTGCCCTCGGCGGGGGGCTCAGGCTGTGCCTCCTTCTTGCTGTCCTCCGGCTTCATGGCAGGGAAGAGCAGCACCTCCTGTGGATGGTGACAGTGTCAGCACCCTGCCCAGGGCTCCCAAGAGCTGCTCTGGCCCCGGCTCAGCCTCCACAGAGCCAAGCTTTCCCTAGTAGGACTGTGCATCTCCAGGACTCTTCCACAGCTGTGCTGCGTGTCACTGTTGAGGAGATGGGCAGCTTTGCAGAACCCCATTCCCTGCTCCCTGACAAAGCCAGCAGCAGTCACTGCCACTGCCAGCACTCACCTTGATGTTATTGGAGTCTGTAAGGAACATGGTCAAGCGGTCGATTCCCATGCCCCAGCCGGCTGTAGGAGGCAGGCCATACTCCAGTGCCGTGCAGAAGTTCTCATCAATAAACATGGCTTCATCATCACCTGCAGCTTTTGCCTACATGAGGAAATCAATAGCAAAAAGTGGGTTGTGCAGAGCTGGAGAGCACTTCTGCTACCAAGAAGGAGGAATACTGGTATTTGTAGCAGCCGTGTAGCTGAGGAAACCAAAGGCCTCTCCAGCTGTGGAAGTGAGTAAGAAATGAAGCAACCTCGGCACCCGGACAGCTGTGGAGGTCACTTGTACAGGTGCCCCCATTCAGCTCTAGGCTCAGTTCTTTTCTGACCTGTTGGTTTTGTTTCTTGGCAAAGGCTCAGGCTCTTCAGTAAGAGCCATCTTCAAAGTCATACAGCAGCTGATGAATTGCTTTTAAAAGCTGCTCAGATTCTTTACTGTTTGCAGCTCCCCCTTTAATGTGTGCAGAAACAACTAAGAAGCGTAACTGTTTGAATCATCAGTAACTCCTCCACTAAACAAAATTTAGGTACTGCTTTTTCCCTCTCAAACAGAAAGATCAAAAAACCCTATACTGATATGGTAACTAGTGCACATGACCCTAACAGCCTCCAAGAGACAAAAGGAGTTTTCAGTCACTCCTCTACCAGGTTTATTTATAGAAACCTAGTACCATAAATTTGCAATCTAGTAATTTCCAATCTGCAGCTCTATTCTGTGAGTTGACTTAATACATTAATAACTCAGTTCAAGACATTATGGTATTTCTTACACAGCATTTAAATTCTTACTGGACATGAAAAATTACTTAAGAACTTGAAGTACAATGTTGCATGACTACATAAATACTTAGACGGGGAAAAATAACTTCCAACCTAGGCAAGATACAGAAAACACTTAGCACGTTTGCTTTTTTCCCAGCTTAGTACTCTGGGCAGAATAAAAGGGAAGATACTCCAAAACAAAGTTGCACTAAAAAACCCTAACCAACAGCAGTGCTTGGATTTGTTTACCTTAGAGAGCAAGACCTTTAAGAGGAATTTTAATTAGAGGCTTTCACTCGGGCAAGAAACACCCCCTCAAAGCAGCAACAACTCTTTTCAGCAGTAGGTACTCTGACAGATTGGGAAGAGACAGAGGAAATACTCTTCACTTCCATGCCTGTATCCTTCACTACTGGCAAGACACCCTACCTTGGCCTGATCCTCGAAGAGCTGCCGCTGCCGGAAGGGGTCGTTGAGCTCGGTGTATGCGTTGCACACCTCCTTCTTCATCACAAAGAGCTCGAAGCGTTCCGTCAGTCCCGGAAGGGAGCGGTGCCTGCGTGAAAGCAGAACAGCCATAGCTTAAAATGCATGTATTTATAAAAGCAAAGAGCACAGACATTACTTGGGGCAACTGGGCACCCTCAGCACTAACAGCTGTCAAAACTTCAAACTACTATGCATTAATACACTGTTCCTCGGGATGAGGGGTTTCACAGCTCAGGAACCAATGTGTATCTTGAGCTGTGTCAGAATTCACAAACTGGCACTCAACGTAAAAATCTCTTTCACATATGTGACTTCCTTTTTCTTCCCTTTTTAATAAAGCAGGAGTAGAGGATTTTAAAGACTTACATACTGACCGTGTCTCACACACTTACCATTTGGCAAGAGGACTCATGACCTGTGGGTGATCACAGATGAATGTAGGGTTGATACACGTGACTTCCAGGAATTCACCAACTAACTGGAAAAACAAAAGTGAAACAATTACATAGAGTACAAGAACAGTATCACTTTCCTAGCACTGCCTTCACCAACCACCCTGATTTCCCCTCTTTGCTACTGAAGAAGGTACCGTAAATCTGAAGGGTTTCCCAAGTAATAATTTCTGATCATGGTAATGTCTTCAGTAAGAGAGAGTGCATCCTAGTCAGGTAAGAAAAATGACATGGCAAAAACTGTATAATAATTCACTTTGCACATTACAGCAAAGGCCAATAGGAAAAGCATCAGAAGAACAGCCATGAGACAATGTTTGGCTACAAAGGAATATAGCCGATAGAACTACATGGTAAGCCAACCTGACTGGTAAGGTACATCTCACAGACAAAACTGACATAAAGTAAAGGAGATCTCCTTTAACCACAAGAGACCAGTTATCAAACTAAGATTCTCTAGCACTCAAATTAAACAGACATAAGTAAACTACATTTTAGTGTAGACAAAAGATTTTGACACAGCAAGTTTTCTCACTAATATAGCAAGAGCTGAAATGCACTTCAGCACATTTTCCCAGGTGCAGCTAAACTTCTCCTCTGAAGAAATTTCTGTGGATACTGATAGAGCCTCAAAGACATTAGGACTATAAAAACAGCACCCTTACTTACTTTGTCAAGAAGCCTGGCTGTTGTCCTGGGAGGTGGACATTCAACGTCTCTCTCTGCACAAAGGTTATCGAAGAACTTGCGAGTTTCTGAAATAGTAGACAAAAACATAGGAAAGCCACCCCAGCAACCAATTTTCATTCTTACTAGATCCTTCAATGGGTCATAGAGTGATTTAGAAACTCATAATGGTAGACATCATGGAAAACACAAACTTAAACATCGATCTACAGAAACAGTGTTTGGTTTTAATCATGAAGGGTTTTTTGTGGACTCTTGGGTAAACTGACAAAACCACAGGAAAGTAATCCCATGCATTAGTACTACCTCAAAAAATGCAGCTGACAAACTGCAGGCTGAGAACTTGCTACCTTCTGCCCACTTGCTGTTAAGGAACAATTACAGGACACTCATATTCAGCATCTAACCTTCAGTTTCAAAATACTCAGTTGAAGGAAATTTCACTCCTAGGGCCTTTTCCAGGTCATGCACCATGCTGATTCGCCGGAAGGGAGGGGTAAAATCTATCTCATAGGCCTCTCCATCTGGACCATCTGGATGGTAAGTGATCTTGTAACTCCCAGTAATATGTTTCACCATCCCTACAAAAGGAATCTGAAGTTTAGAAGGGTATAACCACATAATAAGCAATTCTTCTAGAGATTCTTACTCTTTTGTTACTAATACTGCATACGTCACCTGAAAGCAACTTTTCTGTAATGTCCATCAGGTCGTGGTAGTCTGCATAAGCCATGTAGAATTCACAAGTTGTGAACTCAGGATTGTGAGTCAAATCAATTCCTTCATTCCGGAACTGACGCCCGATCTCATAAACTCTGTCCAGGCCTCCAACCACCAACATCTAAACAAAAGAGAATTCTGGTAGTTACACTAACTTTTTCAGAAGAGCTTAAGGAGAGCTCAAACATACAGAACTGCAACACAACCTTAAAAATCTCATTCAAACTGAGACATGTCCACCTTCCTTAAAGAATAACTCTCATTTGAGATACATTTACTTTTTTAAAACAGTTTGAAGAATATAGGCTTAGCCATGAGAGACTTGCATTCTACCTTATGGTAAAGCTCTGGAGCAATTCTCATATATAAATTCATTTCCAGTTCATTGTGGTAGGTGATAAATGGTTTTGCCACAGCTCCACCTGGAATTACATTCATCATAGGAGTTTCAATCTGTAAAATAACAACAAAAATTGTCCTGTTTCCACCAAATCCGTTTCTAAAACTGAAAGGCACAGATCAAGCAAACAAGCCACACCTAGTTTTGATGAAAAATCTCTGTATTTCACTTATTGATGTTTCAGCACATGAAAACAATTCTGAAATGTGCTTCTTTCACACGGTCAGCAAAACCAAATTACATAATTTATCTGATGCTATCAAGAGTCATTCGTATTTCCTACAAACATGAACGTTCTGGGATCGTGTTATCAAAGCCAGGGACAGCACCCTCACATTATCACAAAATCCTCTCTCTACACTGCAGAAAACGAAGTTCAACAAGGCCAAGTGCAAGCTCCTGCACCTGAGTTAGGGCAACCCAATTTTACCTACAGGAGGCAAAACACCATTTCAAAGATGTTGTTTCCATTTAATTTACTGAAATAAGATGAAAAGAGCAGCAGTTTGGAGTGCTACCTTGACAAAAGTTTCCTGAGTCATAACCTCACCAACTGATGAATGGTCTTAACTTTGAAAAAAGAGGAAAGGAATGGCTCCCATTATATTAAACTAATAAAACACACCACACTAAAGCAATTATTGTCACTTCTGTAAGTACTTTGCATTTGAGCCTGCGTATAAAGCACCCCTGAAGCTGAGAAGCAATAAACACTTTGAGTGTGGGGAGAGGAATAAACACTGAAGCCTTACCTCAAGGAAGCCCAACTCATCCAGAAAGCTCCGAAGGTAAGTGATGATCTTTGCACGGGTTATAAATTTCTGCCTCACGTAATCATTAAGAATTAAATCCAAGTATCTCTGACGATACCTAGTTTCCTGAAAAGAACACATCTCTTTAGACCAAGCTAGACAAAATGTGGTGCAAAAGAAAAACAATATCAGAACTAATGTTCCTTTGTTGAGTGATAGCATCAGCAGGGAACAAAGGTCATCCATTCAGATCTATCTGTGGCATTCCTGCCCATGGCAGGGGTGTTGGAACTAAATGATCTTTAAGGTCCCTTCCAACCCAAACCCTTCTATGATCTGTCAAATTGCCTCCAAGACTGACAGGTATGACAAGTACCTTATCTTTGAGGCCAAAATGAAGATGAGGCAACATGTGAAGGCATGGAGACAACAGAGTGATTTCACGAGGAATAATACTCAGCTCCCCTTTCTTTGTTTTCCCAGGATTCCCCTCGACACCGATAACGTCCCCACGACGCAGCTTGTTGTTAACACGGAAATACTCTTCCTCAGATTTGTAGAAGCTGTAATTACAAAACAAATGTAAGCACGTTTAAAATTGAATCTTCCAAACTGTCCTCAAGTCTCTCCCAAGACCAAATCCTTCAAAAAAAGAAACCAAACTACTCTAACAGGGAAGGCAACCACAACATCCTAAGCATAACATTATCTGCCTGCCTAAGCCAGCCCACAGTCCAAAAAGAATCCTCAAATGCAGATCTCTAGGCCCCAAAACACAGTGCAGTTTAGAATGCTATTGGGAATACCTCTCCTTACCTGGAATTTGCCATGACCTGCAACTTGACTCCTTCTCCACGAAGATCATAGAAAATCAGTTTCCCTCCAGAGGCACGTTTTGCATGGATTCGACCTAAATATCCAAGTATGCAGGACATCAGGGAAAGAGTCCCCAGCAGAAAGGATACAGGGACAAAAGCCATAGTATTATCACTTAGACTAAGAATCATCATCCCTGAACTGATCACTAACTGAAAGAGAAGCAGTTAAGTCTCAAAGTTAATACCAGAGCACAAAAGGGACCTGAAGCCCACGTTACAATCTGATCTCGTAGTTGTAAGGGCTGTTGCACAGGCCCACTCAGTCTTAAAGGACGTGTTCCAAACAGTTTAACACCACTACAGACTTCATGACCAAGTAACAGGTGATCAGCAAAGTTCAGAAACAGATCAACCCCTCAATAAAAGCAGCTAAGACTTTACATCTTTCTGTATCTCACATAAGCTCTTACCTGCCACTCTCACTGTAATGTCTGTCAGGTGATCTCCTGGCTGCAGGTGACTGTACTTGTCTATAAACTCTGAGAGAGAGATGTCTACATGGAACTTGTGGGGATAGGGATCTTCATTGGTGCCCTTCAGCTGCTGGATTGCATGGCTGCGAATCTTGTAGTATTGCTGTCACCAGGAACAAAAAAACCAAATTACTTTATTAGAATCTGAAAATATGTTATGGACTGTCAATTAAACCACACGTGTCCTTATGCAGGAAAACCCATTTTGTTACCCAAGAATAAGAAATTAAAATGTAAGTTATTAAGGTTTATACACAGAATACCAATAAGCATGAGGCCAGATGCTCACATTTGGATCCAAGCTTTCCTCATCAGGTCCAGCACTATTCTCAGAAGCCAAGGAAGGTTTATTTGAATGCTTTTCACTTTGCTCTTTCTGCTTTGCCTCTTTTTCAGCTACTTTTCTCTCGGCCTTTAAACGCCTCTTCAGCTCACTGCAAAAGAGAAACCAGATACGGCAGGTACTCTGACACTTCTACAGGGAGACAGCATTCCTGCAAAAAATCCTCCTGTGCAAATAAATAACCCTTTCACTTCTATTAGTATGCACAGAAGTCAAGATACTCCTTAAGCACATTTAAACGCTTTTTGCTCTGAACTCTTTCATCTCCTACGACACAACCAGTAATAAAAAGCGAAAGCGAAATTAAGCAGTGCAGAAGCGCCTACGTGCCCGGGGACTTTCCGGGCTCCATTTCATCCCCACGAGCCCCACGCAGCCAGCGAAACCAGCCCACCAGCCCACCTCCCCGCCGCAAAGCCGGCCCCACGCCGGCCCCACGGCCCGCTCCGCGCCCCACAGGCCGCCCCCCGGCCCTCCGCGGGCACCCGCGGGCCGGGCGCGGGCGCAGCACCGACCTGCAGTGTTGGCGGCGCGGCGGGGGCGCGGGCGCGGCCCTGCAGGCCCAGCGGAGCCGCGCGGCCCAGGCGCTCAGCATGGCGCTCCGCCCGGCGCCTCGGCGGGGGCGCGCCGGGTCAGCCGCGCACTCGCTTCACCTGCAGCTTCACTTTCACCGCTTCACCTGCAGCTTCACCTTCACCTCTCCACCTGCACCTCCCCGGCCCCGCCCGCCGCCGCCGCTCACTTTTTGCTGAGGTGCAGCTCGGGCTCCGCCGCCTCCGCCACACGCTGCGCCGCCGCCATCGCCGCCGGGCCGGGTCCGCCCCTGCGCGCCGCGCATGCGCAGCCCGCTCCGCGCCGGGCAGGGCGGGGCGGGGAGGCGGGAGGGAGGGAGGGAGGGAAGGCAGGCGGGAGGGAGCGGGGCGCGATGGCGGCGCCGGCGGCGGGAGCGGGGGGCGCGGTGCGGTCCCGCACGCTGTTCCTCTGGGACGACGGGCGGCCCATGCGGTTCTACCTGCGGCCCGGGCAGGCCAAGCTGCGCCTGGCGCCGCTGGTGCTGGCGGGCGGCGGGCGGCTGTGCCACGTGCGGGAGCCGGAGGCCGTGCTGCTGGTGGAGCCCGGCGAGGCGGCGCCCGACGGGGCCGTCTCCACCCAGTATGTGACGGAGTGCGTGCAGCGCAACCGGCGGCTGCCCCTGCAGGCCTTCGCACTGCCCGCCGCGCCGCCCGCCGCGCCGCCCGCCGCAGCCCCGCGGGGCCGGCTGCCCTTCACGGCCGAGGAGGACGCGGCGCTGCTGCGGGCGGTGCGGGAGCGCGGCGAGGCGCGGGTGGGCGGGCGGGCGCTGTGGAAGGAGCTGGAGCAGAGCCGGCTCACGCGGCACAGCTGGCAGGCCATGCGCGACCGGTTCCGCCGCCACCTGCGGCTGCGGCAGGGCCCCTATCCCGAGCCGAGCCCCACTGACAGGGCCGAGCCAGGCCCCGACCCCGCTCCGGGCCCCGCTCCTACCGCTCCCACCGCTCCGGGCCCCGCCGACAGGGCCGAGCCAGGCCCTGCTCCCGGCCCCGCGGACAAGACCGGGCCGGGCTCCGCTCCTGCTCCCACCACTCCGGGCCCCGCTCCCGCACCGGGCCCCGCCAACAGGGCCGAGCCAGGCCCCGCGGACAGGACTGGGCCGGGCCCCGCTCCCGCACAGGGCCCCGCGGACAAGCCCGGGCCAGGCCCCGCTCCCGGGCCGGGCCGCCGGGCCGTGCCCGCTCCGCCCGAGGAGGCCGCGCTGCTCGCCGGGCTCTTCGCCGCCGCCAACCGCGAGTTCGAGAGCACCGAGGTGAGCGGGGTGGGTTCCCTGGGCCTGCCCCGGGCCCTCCCTGGTGACGGGCACAGCCACGGCGGTGTCCGCTCCGTCCCTTCGCCTGGTCAGCTGTGTGTAGGCACAGGAGCGAGGTTCCCTCCAAGGTTCCCTCCCTCTGCTCTCCCTCTCGGGTGTTTGGAGGACAGCGGGTCTCTCTCGGTGTTGCCTTGGCTCTTATCTATGAGATGAGGCCTCTCTGAGGGCTGTCGTCCCACACGAAGGTGCAGATTTCTACCTCTTCTCTTGGGGGAAGTTTGGTGAGATTTTATTGTGATAGTTACTTATTGAGCTTTTCCCTAAGTTTACGAGCGTGTGTATCTGTTTTGTTTTGGTTTTACCTATTTTTGCCTCTTCCCTTTCCCATTTCCCCCCTTTCCCCCTTTTGGAGTTGTTCAGGGTTCTTATTCTATATATTCATAGTGCTTGATTACATGTAATTGTAATATATGTGAATATATATATACTTTTTATTACGATTGTCTTCTGGTACTTTTTTCCCTTCTCTCCTGGGAGGGGAGATCTGTGTGGCCAACCCAGACCTCCTCAGCAGGTGTCAGACAGCACAACCACTGCTCATAATCATTGCATGAAGTGGCTTTGTATCCCTCCTGCTGTGGCTGAACGGGAGAGCCCTGTGAGCTCTCAGCCACGTGTGGCAGGTTTCCTTAACTTGATTCCCTGCCCTAGTGGTTTCCTTAAAACCTGTGTTGGTAAATTAAAGTCATCCTTTCACCTCAGGTGTAAAATGTGCCTGCAGGTGCATCAACCCTTTTGCCTTTTATGTTTAGTTTGTTCAAAGTCGCCGTTGTGTTTAATGCTTTTCTGGGATTGAGTATGTCTTGATTAACACAGGTGGTTTGACTTCAGCCACTGAATTTTACCATGCATAGTAATTTCTGAGGTTTTTATATGCTGTAGAGTCACGGTGGAAGGTAGCTGATAGCAGAAAAAAGATGCCAGAAAATGCCATGTCTAATTGGTGGCTCCACTTCTCTTACCATCAGTCAGAAAGTGACACTTCGGACATTCCTGAAGAGCCTTCTATGCAAGACGGAGCACGAAATTCCCCAGAAGGAACAGCATCTGATTTGAAAACTGGACTGGAGGGCTCTGCTCCCCCTGAAACTCAGGTACAACAGGAAGAAAGACCACCATGTGACTATTTTTCCAGAGCGGTGGGAGAAGTAGTGAAAACTATGCAGCACCTGATGGAGAAGTTCGGTGTGGACTTGGTCACTGTGACACAGGCCTTTCTGAAAAACAGTGGTGAAGTGGAGGCTACTTCATACTTCCTGCAGACAGGGCAGCGACTGGATGGGTACCCTATATGGAGCAGAGAGGATGATTTAGAATTGCAGAAGGATGATGAACATTCCAGAAATAAATTGATAGCAAAATTTGGAGTTGAAAATGTAGCAAAGCGGATAGGATTTAGGAAGTCATAGGAAGAGAAAGATGACTGATCTAGGACTGTGACAAGAGCTCTGTAGTCATTTCAGAAATGTGGTGGAAAATTTGATCAGCATCATGAGTTTTCAGAAATGCTTTAAAGTTTTTTGGTTTTTTTTTTAATAAAAGGCCAATTTTGCATCTCTGCAGGTTGAAGTGCTGCAGGTTCTTTAATCCTGGCAAAGTAACATGTACCAGACTGTATATTCTAGCTGGAAAAAGCACACCATCTTCCAGGGCCATGTGCAAGAGTTAAAGCAGGAGAGACAAGTTAAGAGAGAGTGCTCAGAGTTAAGGTATCACCTAAGTTGTGTTTAAGAGAAAACCCCATTGCTAGTATACAGTCACAGTCTGAAAAACTCAGTACTTTTAGGATGCTGTGCTCTGGTCACTTAATATTATTTGAAGTGAATCCTATAAATCTGGAGTTTGTTCTCTTGGTGAAATAAAATGGGTGGGTAAAAGCAAATATCTTTTTTTCTTAAAGAGTTTTTTGTGGTTTTTTCTTATTGCACTGTGGCACTCAAAAAAATTAAGGTGGATTAGGAAATTGCTGATTTTAAACCAAAGTCAAATTATGTTGAAAGTAAATAACAGTTTGTTATAATGAGAGTGCTATTTCAGAAACCTGAAACACCAACTGATTAGTAGGGGGGTTGATTGGTGTAACCAAATAAATGCTAAAACTGCACTGTGTAGTGTTTCTCTGGACAGGTCATTCCTGCTGAAAGAATGAGAATTATTTGGCACATCTGTGCTCTTCACACTGGTTATTTGGGACTTGCATGGAAGGCCAGACAAGCACTTAAAAAGGGAGCTCAAGACAACACAGCAAGCAAAATAGTAAGTTTTGTTTTGTTTTTTTTTACTTGGAAACTTTGCTAGCTGGATTTGAAATTCAGGTACTGCTGATGACCAGGTTCATGAACAGGAGACCTGTCACCTCTTGCAGCAAAAAACTCCCCTTCTAGCTTGGGTGGTGTACACATCTCAGCAGCACCATAATGTTGCAATTCAATGGTCTTGTTTAACAAAACTGCTCTAGAATTCAAAATGAGAGGTAGAACACATTAAATAGCTGCAATATACATTGATCAGACTTACTATATCTTTTTATAATTCTAGGTGACACTTACTTTAAAAGCGAGTATGGTTTTTTTGGGTTAGTCAGATTAGTCAAATGTGCAGTGCAAACTTGCAACTCCACATGCAAATCCAAGAGTTTTTATTTTCAACAATAGCAGATTTATTCCATTTTCCCATTATACAGTAAGTGAACAAAAACATTTCCCCAACATTGCCAGTAAGGCTGATTACCCAGGCACAGGAATGGAACAAAAGGAAAACTGGGCTTGAAAACTCAACCATTCAGAAAACAAATCATCTTTTCAGAAACCAAGTGTCTGGTCATCCTTGCATCTTTTCTGGCATTACGTATCCCGTGTGGCAGCATGACAAATAGTGTTCCTTCTCTGTTCAGCTTCCTTTCATATTTCCTCTTCTTTCGCAGTGCAATTGGTGGTTTCCCCTAGTATTTAACTGTGGTCTGTGGAGTATTGAGTTCTGTTGTCTGGTCCCACTCCTTTGGTATTCTGTATGCCCTGATCTAAACATACTTTGTTTGGAAAACAAACTTTCATTGCTTCAGCCTCCATTGTAGCTGAGTCTCCAGGGGCCTCAGAGAGTGACCCTGTGCTGCTGAGAGCTCTAAGCGTGAATGCAGTTGGGGTTCCTGCTGCTTGTCCTTGCATCCATGTTACAGCCATGCTCGTGCTCTTACACTTCTATGCCTGCACCTCTGTCCTCTTTGATTCTAGGGAACAGTTCTGCACTCTGCAGCCTTTAGAGAGTAGGTGCAGACACCAGCTTTCCTTCCTTCAGAGTCTGATACTCAGAGGAGTTCTGGGCAAACAAAAGATCCAGTGACATGTTTTTTTGCTCTTCTTCAGACTGAATGAGCCGGTAGCCCAGCAAGTCCATCGCATCCTTACACACGTTTTGCACTTTTTCTATTTTCTGAAAGGGAAGTGTCCTTCTCCAGGCCTGGGATACTCTCAGCGCATCCCTGGAGCCAATATCGAAGGCCTGTGCTCCATGACCCTTCCCATGGGTGATGTTGTGCACCCACTTCTGAAGTTCTGGTGTGAAATGGAGTTCTGCAAACCTGTACATCTGAGCAGCCCTTGCCAGAGGGTCTCTGACAATGTCTTCATAGCGAACCAGCAGGTACCGGTCTTTCAGGAAGCTGGGAATGGCCTGACTTCCCGCTTTGTAAATCTCAACATGACTTTTGCAGATTACTTGCATCGTGTTATAGGGCCCCATTTCACCCTTTATCCTCTGAGACCCCACTACAATGTTACTGTCACGTTTCAGGTCTGCCACTGTATTCTCTCGGGACCTGAACACAGCCCGGGGATCACGGACCAAATGAATAATTTTGAGGTTCAGGGATGGATCAGTGAGAAGGGGATAAAGGACTTTCAGGTCAAAGAACCGAACCTCCTTGATGGCAACATGGCTATAGGTTTTGCAGGCTTCCTCCACCTTGCTGAAAGGATACTTGCTACAGATTGTTTTGCAATTGCCTGCAGTGATTATGTCGGTGCGACTGAAGGAATCACAGGCAGGTGGGGAGCACAAGGCTCGGCTTGTCTCCCATTGAAACAAATCAGACTTTTTCTTCTGGCTAGACATGTAAGCATCAAACACAGACATGTCACACAGAAAGACAGACCTGACCAGGTCCCGCACTGCCATGTGTAGGACTTTGGCACTGTTCTGGTACATCTTCACCCAGACGTGCCATGCGGGCTCCATCAGGTAGAAGACGCTGGGGTGCTGGCTGAAGATTTGTCCAGTGAAGGAAGATCCTGAGCGCCAGGAGGAGAGAATGAGGATGTGGACTGGAGAAGGTTTTTCTTCCATGTGGGCATTGTTGCTGCAGGGTAGGAAGTAGATCAGGAGGAAGGACAGAACTACCAGGATAAGGAGCATGTGCAATCTTCTAGACTTCGCCATGGTTACAAGGGACCTGCAGAGACAGAGGAGGTTCAGCATCTTGGGGTCACGAAGAAGGTAGGATGTGATGTCTCAGGCTCCTGTGAATCTCTCTGCAGACACAGGGTTTTAGAAAGCTGTCACACTACCAGTGACACTGACAACCACCACACAAGGTGTCTTTGGAAAGGACGTAAGTTTTGCAGGCTGGAGGTTTTCTGTAACAAAAACACAGTTTGTCAGTACATTTGTCTAACGCTGTCAGTAAGCGTTGTCTATTGCAGTCTTAGAAGATATTGAAAAGCTTGTCTGTGTCTTTGTCAAAGTTTAAGAGCTAGTTGATTGCATTAAGTCTGTACACACAAATGTGTACCTCACGTACACAAGCCCTGCAGACATGATCTGGGCAATTTTTATGATTTTTTTATGATCTGGGCAATTTTTTATGCAAAACTCCACATTTTGTGGAGAATTCAACAGTGCCACATTGTTACTTTTAAACACCTGCTCTGACCATCATTTACAATTATTTTAATGCCAAAATGCTGTAAACAGACAATATAGGATTCCATTTGTTTTGATTATATTCTTTTTGAAATTTCAGGTAACACTTATTGTCACCATAGGCAAAAACTCACACAGCAAAGGAAGTAACTCAGCACTGTAATAAATCCAAGCACAACAATATCTCCTCCACAGAGAGCATCATAAGCAATTTTGCTACAAAGGCCTACAAAGGTTTGTCTTATATATCTTTGTGTAGGAAGGCTTAACAGCTTACCTGCCTACTAACCCCCTTCTTAGCCTAACTCCTTTTTAAAAATGTTTCCTGCTACCCTTCCCTCCTACCCCACTCATCCCATAGGTCTTTTATGAGAAGAGGTACAATAGAATGTGCTAATTGAACTCAGAGGTCTGCCCAAAGCTGGCTCCTTGTTTCTCACACTAAACCTTTATTCTAAAAAGTACATTAAAACACACTCTGCCAACTGCTTCTGTCTCGTGTGCTCTCCTTCCCTCCCCTTGTCAGTTCAGCTGTGCCACAGCCAAGACAGACCCCTCTTACCAGTGCAACTGCTTTACATTGTCCAAGGTGAACTGAAATTAAAAAATCTTCCTGGTTCTTACTCACAGTCAGTCCTTTCATGCACAGCCAGACAGGACAGAGAGCAGAGCCCTCAGAGCTGCAGGGCAGGATGGAAGTTCCTCCCGGACAGAGCAGCACCTGCACTCAGGTCCTTACAGCTTTGTGCACTGCTTTTGTGCAGCTCCCAATGGCACGGGGCTGAGGCAGAGCAGCAGCCCCATACTAAAGCAGCAGTGGTATAAAATGTGACCCAACCAGCCCCAACTGCAGACACTGCTTCCCTGCTACGTGCTTCCCCTGTCATCTGGGTCCATGGTAGTCATGACTGTTCCCAAAGTGTCCTTAACCTCCTCCTTGTGCCCTGCCTCAATTTCCCTCTGCAGTGAATCTTTCAGAGTAATTTGCTTGGGGCTGCCTCCTCCCATTATTTCAGTTCCTCTGATACTGATGTTTGATATGTGCAGGTACAGTCACTGCTGTTAACCAATTAGGAACAGTACCCATCTGTCCCTCCAACATATATGCATAAATTGACTTGTTTGTCTAAGCTATCTGCTGTGCATTGTAAACTTGGGGTTTGTAAGGCAGCAATTATAATTTCTCAGAGCCAGGACAATACCCAGCCCAATGTTACCAGTAAGTGCTACCACAATATGAATTTCTCTTTAGTAATGTCTCACAAAGATTGGGCTGTGCATTTAGTGAGGGACCACATGATTCTGGTCTGGACAAGAAGTCCACTGATCTTTGTGGTTACACAAACAGCCTGTAGCATTCAGATCTGATGAGAAACTGAATCAGATCTCTATTTGAACCAACCCAGGAAGAGCTGCAAACAAAGACTGTTGTGAAAATGTCATTTTTCAGCGTCCTCCTTGCAAATACAATGCAAGGAATACGGTAGTGTTTACCAAAAGTCCTGGCTCGCAAACGAACTTTGATGGTATCTCTTCCATCTGGCACGATTACTACTGTTATTCTAACTCCTCACAGAGTTCCCGGACTACAACCAGAAGCTATTAATTGGGAAATCTCTGTTGAGCAGACATGAACTGTGCCATGAAAACACCCAGGCAGATTTAAACCCACAGAAGTAATTATTTCTTTGGAAACCTGCATGTCTGAGTATGAGAATTAATTCACTTTTTTTCAGGAAGGAAGGGTATGTTTTTATATTGAGTCAAATCAGGGTGGGATAGCTGCATGTTTTGGACATTTGATAGAGTATAAAGGCCATTCCTGTGATTGTTCTTGGTAGAAGTGACCTCATGTGAGGCCACAGCCTTAACAGCTTCTTCACTCTTATATAAGAAATGGTGATGCTTGTTGCCCTGACAAGTCTGTTCCACAGAGGGTAGAAGGACTGCAATGAGTTGTGTGCCTGGGGAAGTGGAATAGAGGAGCAGCAAAGAACAGTAGAGGTTCTATCATATGTCCCTAATATGAAAGAAATACTAATTACATAACCCTATTTTTCACCACTGTATCTCTCAATCATGGCAACTGGGTTGTTTCTAAACTAAGGTCTCAAGCTTAGCCACATTTTCCCTACAGCAGACATCCAGAGCCACCAGGGATTGAGTTAATTTCATATTGCAAAAATGAAAATAGGAAGTCCTCACAGAGCCACTAGGTAAAGATAACCCAGAATGATTGAGACAATCTCAGCTGCAGAACAAAAAAAAGGCACACCTTTTACTGTGTGCTGGCAGAGACAGGCATGAGCCAGGATTTGGCTGAGAGCAGAAAGAGCAAGAAGAATCTCAGGGCACAAAGGACAAAGGATGGGAACTACTGAAAAATATGACAATCCAGTATCACCATGTCTCACACAATAAATGGATGAGAACACAAAGAAATGGGATCTCTCTGCCTGAGCAGCTAGAGTCTCAAAAAAAAAAAAAAAGTCTTAAACTTTTCCAGAAACACACAGGGATCTTGGAAAGTCTTGATCCTAGCAAAGAGCATGCATTACAGAAAGCAGCAAGTAGCCCAAGGGAAATGTACTAATCAAACACACTGAGCATTGGGCAGCATGTCCCCAGAGGACAGGTTTGTTGAACCTGTGCATGTCTGGGGTGGGTGTGAGGCACTTCCCAAAATACCTTGTGCTGTGCAGACTGGTGTTGAGCCCTCTGCCAGTCTGGGGTAGTTCTCCAGACCTGTTCACATTCCCCACTGCTGTAGTGGCAGCACTATAGCAAAGAGGATCTGGTGCCAGGGAAGCCTTAGGCACTGGTCTTTGATGGCACTAATGGTTACTCATAGTTTTTTCAAATGCTTCTTCGATTTGTCCTGGTTAGCTTCTGCAGAATTAGAAGTCATCTGCCCAATCAGAGGAGAGCAGCTGGCATGACAGTCACTAGTGAGAAAAGCTGAGCAAGAGCACTGAGAAGACAGCCTGAAGAAGCAGGAACTACCCACTAAGGCAAGCCAACAGCTTCTGTCTGCAGGAAGAATCAGCAATTAGCTGGCATCTGTGTTTGCAGTGTTTGAGAAAAATTATCTCCCAGTTCAGGCTGCTGAGCATGAGCAGCTCTGGGCACAAGAGCATCCACACCAGATACCAAGAAATGGTTGAAAATCTCACCTTAGCAAGTCCTCCTGAAGCACCACCAGACCTGATTCAAGCCAAGCTGCCCTCACACATGTTCACTGCTGTGGTACACAGGTCTCTAGGCAGTCACCCGAATGCTCTGCCTTCATGCTGGGCTCTCATATCCACATGTACTCAGCTCCTTCCTACACCTGTGCCTGCCCCCTTGTGAGCCCTTCATTTGTGTGTCCCAGCTCCAGCACTGACTGCCCTGCACTGCCCGCCTACTTTGACCAATTGTGGACTTGAAAAACTCCACCCTGCGCTGAGCACAAAGCACAGGACTGGAAGTTTCTTGCAGGGAAACGAATAACCAGGTGCTGGTAGTAAAGAAGCAGGGCCAGAAAGATCATGAAGGAGACTGAGAGGTATTTTTAAGTCTTGTTGCAAGCCCCAAAAGAGATGGCTCTCTGTAAAAAGAGGACCAGGGATGTCTGTGGAGTGTCAGAGCAAAGGACAAACAGGAACCCTTGTTGCAAGGAGGACCAGCTTGCCCAGCAGGAGTGCAGGCTGATTTTCCTACCATTGCTCTGGCTTCTTGTCATGCTGTTAGCAGATGCAAATTCACATAAAATCTTTTTGGTTCTTCTTTCTCTGTGCCTCGCTTGAATTAAACATTTAGAGGCTGGGGAAGAAAATTGTGTGAAAAGGAGAAGCTGTGACAGGAGCAGCTGGACTTGGCCTGTTAATGATTCATAAAGGTGCTGGAGCTGCAGTGGGGCTGTGCCAGGTAAGGTAGTGAAGCAGGGCAGCATTGGGCTCAAGAGAAATGCTACTGTACAGAGACAATTGCTTTCAGTCATTCCTATTCCAGAACTCTCAGTTTCTGTCACACAGTCTTGGAGATATGTAGACCTTCTCTTAATGGTGTCCCCTGTCCCCAGGGACCTCACTGAGCTGCTCACAGGGCAAGTGGAGTATAGGAAAAGACAGCAGAAGCAGAAAAACTGGGTAAGGGTGGTCCTTCCAGCATGAGGGACAGCATGAATAGGGCAGGTCATGTTCCCTTTCACTTGCTGCACTGCCAACACAAATGGTCAAGCCCTGGTAATCCTGGTCTGGGAAACCAGGTGAGAAGCTGGCAGTGGCCCAGGTAGGGCCCTGTAGAGAACCATGCAATGGTCTGTGCAACCTGGATTTCAGCTATGTGTTCCCATGCCCTGCACTGACACTGCCTCTAAGGATATATCTGTGAGTCATTGTTAGAAAACCTTTGCCAAAGTCACACCACTTGAGTGGCTCTTCCTGAAGCGCTGTTCCTCCCTGGCCAACAGTTGTGCTAACAGAGATGCATCAAAATTTCTGTTCCAGCTGTATGCAGTTGGCCTGAGGGCATGTCTTTCATAGCTGATGAGAGAACAGTGCATACCTAGAGCAGTGAAACTGGCTCAGCTGTAAAGTTTGACTAACCCCATGCCAGTCTTCTGCCATCATCAAAAGCAGATGCCTGGGGAAGTGAACAAGAAACACATTTCCTCCTTACCTGCCCTCTTGGCCTGAAGCCAGGGATGTGGATCACACAGTTCATCTCTCTGAATGGAGTTATCCAAAATAAGCTAGTGAATGATACCCTGAAATTTCCTGTTTCTTTCTGTTGGCTGTGACAAGAGTGGAGGGTGCTGCTTGTGAGTAAACACAGGAGCTGTCTAAACTCAGCTCAGACTGAGCTTGTCTTTGCATTTGACAGCACTTAGGTTTTTTTATGTTCACTTCTCAATCATGTTTTGAACTCAGATACTTTTAGCATCAAAAAGACTTCCTGGCAAGATGGGTATGTTTGGCTGCATGTTGTGAGAACTGCAGGGATGCAGAGCCTGGTTCTTGCTCTAGGATCACCAAACCTGCCGTTTTCACCTGTATATCAGGGATTATTGCAGGCATTGTTTACCACTGAGATTTGATCTTACCACAGTAGAGCAGGAATTTCAAGCATGTTCAGTGGGGTGCTTCTCAGTCTATCAGAGGCCTATATTAGCTAAACACAGATGTACTAGTTATCAAACACACAAGGCCAAACAACAATTAGTACAATATATATGTTTTTCCACACCTCACCTCAGCTGCAAGTCACTTGAGTGTGTTTCTTTCTGATCCTCCTCACCAGTCTGCTGTTCCTTTCCCACAGTCATAAGGCCATGGAGGGAGTTCTACTAAAGCCCTGCAGACCTTGTCTGAGCATCTGCAAAGAGCAGCTTCAGGCCTGAAGTCTCGACTTCTTCCTTGGTCTCACTGCTGAAGGGGTTTTCCTTGGCACAAAGTACCTCCAAACACTAGCTTTGGCTACCTTGTATGGCTGGCAGGGTGCTCTAGGCTGCACCCACACTGTTACGCAAAGCATCTGTGAGTATAATACCTGAAAAATGATACCAGCACCTTTGTGGTTTAATGCTAGTTTGCTATTGCATCAGGGAAAACCTAGGTGTGGTCAAAAGGCAGTGTTATGTTTGCAAAAGATGGCAACAGAGGATGTGGCCTTGAGAAATCTAAATATACTCAGATTTATGAGGTATATATGTGCCTATATCTCTGGCTCCCTCAGTGTCCACAGACAAATGCTGCTGGGTCAGGAGGAAACAGAATCATGTCAATTATTGCAGAATATTTCCATGTTAACAGACATCTCTGAGGGGACTCTGAAAGGAAAGGGGTTTCTGAAGGGAGAGTGATCTCAAAGGAGGAGCTTTCTTTAAAAGCCAGATCTGTTCATTACTAATGGGTATTAAAGCCACAGAACCTAAGATGTGTGGAGAAGAGCTCAAGGAAACAGATGAAACTTGACAGTTGTAGTAGGTGCAAGATGGCACAATGCAGAAACATCATGCTGAAAAGGTCTCCTGGTCCAACAGACCCTTAGCACACCACCCTACTAATTATTTGTCAGTGTTTGGGTTTAGGCAGCTCAGGTTATTTGGCTCTATTTGGAGGTCTAATGGCAGGAAATCTCTGACACTGTGTACCATTCACTCATAGCCCCAGCTTCCCTCTCTTTTTGTACTGGGATTGCTTTCTTTGGAGGGAAAAGATGTAGCATGGAACTCAGCTGAAGTGTCAAAGACCTCTTCGTACACTGCTGTCTTTCTCATATAGATACCTCCCCTGTCATGGAGTACTGGTACCCAGATTTTGTACTGGACAGGATAAGGGGAGACTGTGAGATGCCTACAGAATCTGGAAGGTCTGGCAGTGTGTAATCTAGAGCTAGCTCACTTTTCCTGTCATTGGTAGGGCAGGGTTGACCCGTGGATTCCAATTCTGCAGGAGGACAGGTGAGCAGAGCTGAAGAGCACAATGTGAGACACTCCACAGCTTGCCTGTGTCAGTTCCAGGAGTGGCTCCTGAGCAGGTTACCAGAACACGTGCTCTGATGGGCATTATCACCTCTCATTTCCACTGAAAGAGCAGACACCAGGCCACCGGTTCCTTATTACGTTATGGAGCTGATGTATTCAGCAATCAGTAACCCTGGCCCCACTGGTGTGTCACAAACACCCTGTACAATATGAACCATGGGGTGCCGCCCCATGATTCACTGTTAGAGCAGGAAACGTGTGGTTGCCCCAGCCTTGAGTACTTAGGCACCAGCATCCAGCATGGCTGGCTCTGGTCCCAGGGGCTGTTGCCTCCCCACATCAGTTGGCACCAGCACCCTCTGCTCTGTTGGGGTCCGTGGGAGCAGGGGCTGTGAGGGCCAAGGAGCAGGTGCAATAGGAGCATTCTGTGGGGAGCAGCCAGGCTGCCACAGTGAGCTGCCTTGGCTCCAGCCTGTGCCAGGCTTGCAGGGCTCATCCTGCCCACAGGGCTCATGGGTTCCTTTGAGGATCTGAGGCATTCTCACACATCCATGCTGGCACACCAGATGGCCCTGGTAAGCCAGCCACAAGGGGGGGACAGGCCCTGGGGCACTGCAACACCATGGTACGAGCAAGGGTGACCCACACGGTGATCAAACTTGACCTGGGGCAACAGGAGCACAGTGCCGGACTGACACGTCAGAATCTTTATTAATAAAAAAAGTTACAATAACTTACTCCCTTTGTCACACAAAGGGCTCGGTATAAAGAGCTGTGGCCTCCTAAGGTAACACAAGTGAGAGGTGGGTACTTTTCTCTTATCCTCCGAGACAGTGGCCATGAGGGGAAGTATGGCCAGCACGGGAGCCACAGGCCAACGGGGCCTTTGCCAGGAACAGCCTTGTGCCCCTGCCTGCAGCTGGTTCACAGGCAGCACAGACCAACACAGGGTACAGATGCTGACTACAGGGAGACGAGGGGGACTGGATGAGAGAGGGTTTGCAGGCTGCAGTGGAGGAGGACAGAGAAGTAGTGCCTTCTTCCCATAGTGCTGAGGGGATATGGGGCTGGCTGGAAGTAGCCCTGCCTGCCTGGCTACTGCCTCACACAGGGTCTAGCCTGAGAGAGGCAGGAGGCCAGCTGTGGCTACTTGTCACACTCCATATCCTGGGTCCCCTCAGCACCCTGGTAGTGCATCTCACAGAACTCCTGAATGCGACTACAGGCCTCCAAGATCATCTCTTCAGACACAGTGATCACCACTCGGAAGAAGTTTGGGTACTCAAAGCACTGAAAGGAGAAAAGGTGAAGATGGCAGATGACCTGGGATAGTGCAGTAGTTTCAGAGCCCTGCCCTGGGGCCATGTGCTGCACCAGCCAGTGAAAATGGTCAGTGTAGGACAGCAGGGCTGGGCTCTTGCTCCTTTTGACTGTTTTTTCTGTTCCAAGCAAATCTCCCATCTCCATCTGTGTATACACGATGCTGTGAGGGTGACAGGCCTGTCACCTTGTGACAGGGTGACAAGAACTTTCGGCGTGGACTATGCAGACCCAGGGAATGGACTGGGAGGAATTAGTGAAGGAATATTTAAGAGAATATTTAAGGCCCTGTACATATCCACTGGAGCTGGAAGAAGATGAACACAGGGCACAGATGTTCCAGCCTTTCTTGTGCCTACAGAGGTTGGGGCTGGAAACAGGCTGAGGAAAGGAACATAGCTGGGAGCAGTCCCAGGCCTCTGTGGGAGCACCTTGGCAAGAAGGTGTGGAGGTACATGGAGTTCAGGGGTACAGCTCTGCCAATTTGAGCCATACAGAGCAAGCCTGGAGCTGGGAAGATCCTAGCAGCCTGACTGAGGGCTGTTAGTGAGCCAGAGACTGCCACACACAGCACCTGGAGCAGAAAGTCAGCTCATACACACTATTACAGACCACAGACACTGCATGCACAACTCCCAGCCTGTCCTCAGAGCTCAGGGATGCAAAGCCCTGCAGCTTCTCCTCCCGTGCTTTGGCCCTGGGGCTCCCTGGGGCTCTCAGAGTGAGGCTCACCGTGGCTGGCAGGCAGAACACAGACTGCTCCGAGATGAGTCGCTCAGTGAACTCCACATCATTTTCAAACTCTGGGAAATGCTCCATCTCAATCCCAACCTGCAGAGGACAATGTGGAAATGTACAGTAAGGGAGACCTGGTGCAAAGTACCAACCTGAAACATTGACAAGCACTGGAAATGAGACCCATTGTGAGTGTTGGTGGCCTGGAAATGGCACATTACTCTCCTTGCTTACCATGAGGTACATGGCTCCAGCGGGCCGGACAGGCTGAAGGCCAGGGATAGCTGATAAGGCAGCATAACAAAGGTCAGCATTGGACTGAAAAGCAAAAAGGAGAAATTTCAAAACAGGAGAAATTCTAGGAAGCAGCTCAGCAAATGGAAGCCAAGCTCTGGACTGGGACTGTATACAGGTTTGCCTACTGCAAATAAAGGCACAACAAATGCAAACAGCATGGGAGATCATGGCCTCGAGTTCAGCAGATGTTACTGAGCTGAGCTCAGCAGGTCAATGCCAAACACCCGTCCCCTGGATCAGCAGCTCCAGCTGCAGGGCTGCGCTGCCTGAAAATTAGGCCAGCCAGTATTTCTGCCCCAGTTGCAATGGGCTCTCCCAGTCACAAGTGGGGTGGGGAAGGATGATGAGCTAGAGATATGGCTTCCTCCAAACAATCTGTGAGCAAACATTGCTGATCTGTTATAGCCTGTTTACCTTGAGGATGCTTAGGGTGTTTTGGTAGAACTCAGGCGGTGTTCGGCGCAAGATACGCTCCAGTGCTCCTTGGACAAGTGTACAGGGTCCTAGGATCCTTTGACTCAGTCTGACAAGGCCATCCCTGATCTGAGAAAACATCATGGTATGATTTTCAGATGATGCTTCCCTTAAGGAAAGCAAAAGCTCCAAGGCCACTTTATTTCTAGAGCTGTTCACACCCCTTTCTTCAGTGAGCATACAGAGTACTAAAGAATGTTTGCTTGACTATATGCCAGGTTTTGCAGACTATTTACAGTGTCATTCTCTGTTCCTCAGTTGCAGACTGTAATGCCAACAGAGACAACCTTTGGAGCTTCCCAATCTGACTCAAAACAGGTTGGAATATAGGTTATACAAATAAAGCCAGAACTGCTCCAGAAACCACTTTGCATTTCCCTTAGGTTTGGGCCCACAATCCACACTTTCAAAGACAGATAAGGACAATCAACATCAGCTTTTCTGCTCACGCATTTGGTCCTCTCTTCTCCCTCTTCCTCTGCAGAGAGCCTTCTAGGTGGAAAGGTCACTGCAGTAGATGGTTGTTCTTGTAACACAGCTGAAAAATAGCCAGGTAAGGCACTGGCAGCACTGCAAGGTGCTTTGTTCGTACTTTTAAGAGAAACCATGTAAGAGCACATAGACACCACACATGGATTCCACACGCTGGATAAGCCATGCAATACTTTCAGTGCACATTGGAGCTATTGGAGAAGAGAATTTAGAAGTACACGAAAAGGACAAGGCATATATTAAGGAGTAGCAGAGACGAGGAGTGTGTTACAGTGTAGGTGTGGATAGAAGGCCATGTCTGGGAGCACATGGAGTATGGAAGGGACACAAAGAGCCTAGAGGTGCAGAAAAGCAGGTAAGCACAATTCAGTGGTACCCATGTGAGAGCAAAAGAGCAGTACCTGCTGGTATCAGTTAAAGACCTGGGGATCCACACACTGAAGGCTCTCCAAGTATGTTGTCATGACAGCAACACTCAGCAGCTCTTACCTCATTACCAAAGATGTCTCTCCTGTCATGAATTAGGATCCAACCCATCCTCCAGCCAGGGACTAGCCACCGCTTTGCCAAGCCACCACAGGACAGGATTGGCACATTGGTGCTGAGACTTGCAATGGGCTCATACTTGCAGTCAGCAAACACCTGTGACAGGAGACTGTGTTAGGGTTCTCCCTGCCTCTTATTGTGAGAACTGGAGGGGTGTGCATGAGGCTTAAGAAGAAGGGCTGCAGGGAAGTGATGGGAAATCGATGGTGAAGGCTCACACCTTCAAGGTATGAACATGGCAAGTGCATTCACATAAAAGCAAGCAGTTTGGGAAAAGGAAAGGAGCTGGACAGGAGAGGTAGCCCCAGGACTGTGTATCAAAGGACTGGATGCTCCAGGCATGGACCCAGCCATAGAGGAGCGAAGCTGTCCCTCACCTCTGGAGACCTGGCTGTCAGGGCCAAGGAGGATCAAAAAGGACAGGCAGCATTGGGGGTGCAAAGGACTGCAACTGACACTCACCATGTCTCCGTAGATCTCGTCAGCAAGGATGGGCACACACTGTCTTGATGCCACTGTGGGAGAGAGGACATTCAGCCTGGCCAACCTGCATCCTCTATGGGAACAGACTTACCCTTTGCTGCAGGGCCTGGCAGGGCTCTGAGGGAAGCTCTGTCCCGGAGCAGAGGGTCCCTATCTTCCTCCTACAGACTACAGACTGTTCATTCAGAAAGCCCAGCTATTGGAGATCCCTGCCCTGGCTGAGCCTAGTACTGCTCTAATCTGCAGGGACTGGTAGCACAGCCCTCCCTCTGTCAGGCCAGGGCTCAGGAAGTACAGGGCTCCTGTGAACACATTCTCTGCAGAGCCAGAGTGGAGAAATGAGCAGTCCAAGCCACATAGAGGTTTTGAGGATGACACATGCTCTGCATGCTCCTGACTGGGTTAAGACAGCCCCGTCACACTGAGCTGGTCCTGATTTCTGAGGTGGAGTCAGTCAGGAGGAGAGAAGCAAAGCCCTGGCCCATGGTACTGCAGTGATCAAGACATGGGCAATGTGGGCAGACACTAGACTGTAACCATGCCCCAGATACACACAGGCAGGCTCACCTGCCAGGATCTCCTGGAGGTGGCTCTTGCTGAACACAGAGCCACAGGGGTTCGATGGGTTGTTCACAATGAGGCAAGCTGTTTTCTCATCCACCAGAGACTCCAGGTGCTCCAAATCAATTTCCCAGGACTTCTCTGGCTAGTGAAGTAAAGAGAAGGGGAAGTAACTGTTGAGGAACTAGACTTGCCACATAGGGTGAGGTGTGCCAGGGCACCCAGGGTTATTCATGCCCCCTTCGCCCGCTTCCCAGGCAGGACCAGGGTGTTTCTGAGAGGCAGAAATGTCAGGGCTGCCCCTGCCAGGCCTGCCACAACTTACCAACAGGTTGTAGAGTTTGACCTCAATCCCCATAGACAATGCCAGAGTCTTGTAGAGGGAGAAGCCGGGCCGTGGCACCAGGATGTTCTGGCCTGGGTTGGCCAGCACTGCCAAGGCAAGCTCTATGGCCTGGCTGCAGCCACTTGTTAAGATGACATCCTGCAAAGAGCATAGAGAGGTCAGTGGGAAGCACAGCCACTCTGAAGTGCTCCAGACATGTGGGAATGATGTAACACCCAGGCTGGGCTCTGACAGGTAGAGCTTCTCAGCCAAACAGGCAGCACCAGAGCCTGACTGAAAGCATGAAACCTTCAATGGCTGGAAATCCCAGCCTCCTTCTGAGGAGGGTGGAGGTGAAGGGCTCAGGGCAGTGATGAAAGCAGCAGGAGACCACCTTGGGGCAAGGCTGTTGGTGAGCCTTCAGTCCCTCAGTTGGGCAAGGAGGGAGAGCTGGGGCAGGGCTCCCATGCCCTGCAGTCTGGACACAGGCAGCAGCACCCTGCCTGCACTGCAGCTGGGAGCACCTTGGCTGGGCATCAAGTACCTGGGCCTCCAGTGGTGCCTCTGGGCAGTTGTAGTATGCAGCCACAGCTTCCCGACAGGACTGGTAGCCTGAGGAAAGAGAAGTCCAACATGGAAGGGAGGTTTTTACAGACTGTTTCCTTTTTCTTACAAGTACAAGGCTTGCAGCTGCTGCCCAGATTGGGGGAGCCCATTTGGTGGTATCCCAGGGTGGCAGAGATTGTCCTGCTTCAAGCCAAGCAGAATGCAGTCCGAAGGCTGAGCAAGGATGGTCAAGAGCAGAGACAGATCTTGGGCAGGGAGGCAGGCTCTGGCTCCAGCATGTCCTGGGAACAGAACTGCCAGGAGCAGGGTGGAGGGTAGCCAGGGAGCTTTTTGAGCCAGAAGGACACTAAGTGTGATGGCATGGCCTTCACTGTTTAGTGATGGCACTGGGGCAACCCTCCCTATCACCACATGTAGAGTGAGGCAGGCACGATCTGTGCTCTGTGCATACTTTTGGCACAAGCCACAAACAAGGCTTATGTTGTTGGTGAAGTCAGGGAGCCCAAGGGGTTAAGGCAGATCAGAAAGAAGCTTGGCTGCAACCCACAGCAGGGACACACAGTCCCAGCCTCTCTGGATGCTTGAAACCCTGCTTGCTTCAATGGCTGGGGCAACAAACAGAGCTTGTGCAGGAGCTCTGGGCCTCAGACAGCTCATGCAGGAAAGGGCACCCAGGTGTATCTGTGGGATACACATACTTGTGTGTTCAGGTGATTGCTGGTGAGGACAGCTGCAGAGTGCCAGTGGAAAGATGTTTGTGGGCTCTGTATAGCTGCTGTGGGGTAGGAGCTGGCACATGCCTTCATCCAACTCCCATAGAATGAGCTTTGTCAACTTACCAACAGATGGAGCATAACCATTGCACTGTCCTGAGTCCAACACCTCCTTCACAGCCCGTGTGACCTCATCATTTGTGGGAAGGTTTCCAAAGACCGTTGGGTCTCCTTTTCAAAGATTGAAAAAATAGTACAGTTTTCACTATCTGTGACAGCCCTGCAATCTGCCAGCCACACAGCTGACCCCAATACCCAGAGGCTTCAGCCACAGAACTATGCTCACCTAAGGACAGGGAGATCATGGCTTTCTTTGGGTTAGGTTCCACCTTCATGCTGTCTACGATGGCTCGGACAGGATTGAAAGTCTTCTTTGACATTTCAGAAGCCCTGACAGCCCATCTTGGCTTCCGGCCCTTTGCCTTGCCCAGCGATATGGTGTTCCCAGTGCTCTTGAGATGAACATCCAGCACAGGGGCATGGTCTCCACGGCCGTTCACTTGGATCAGGTATGAGTCCATCCTGAGAACTGTCAGTGCAAAGTGAATTTCCTGGGCTTAGTTAACATATGTCAAACAAAGAATCTGTCCATTTGGGGATGCAGACCAAAAGTAAAACTTCTGAAAGCTGTAAACTCTACCTACTGCCTATGGACAAAGCAGCAGCAGCCAGTAGGGCTGTATTTGGTGCCAGGATGCAGTGAAAGCCTTCTTGTAAGTGAGAGCACAATACAGTAGGAAAGATAAATGCATTTCTCTGTGCTAACTGCACCACTGCCCAGCATGGACCTGCTGTGCTGAGGAGGAGCAGCCCCACTAAACCAGTGGCCAAGAGTTAGCAGCACATTGTAGTCACTGCTTGACTGAGGATTCAATATTCCACCGACAGAAGGACCAGGTCACCCCTTTCTGCCCCTCAGCTATCAACTTGCACACCTCAAGCAACCACAAGGACTGGCCCACTATGTGTGTTCACATCCAGAACGTTCCTCCAGTCTAAGACAGAAATGCAGCACTGTAAATCAAACTCAGATGCCAAAAAGGTAGCTCTTGTCCAATGCTATCAGGAGGCACTGGATTGTGGCAAGATAGAGGTTAGACACTGGCCTCTGTTAGCAGAGAACAGTCCAGCCCAGAGAGCCTAGATCAAAAGGCAGTGCTTAGAAAATGAAGCAAGACTGGTATGGCTAAGAGGGAAATGCAGGAGGCAGCACTGCCCCAAACAAAGGGCCTGTAGTCCCACCTGAGGCTGAGAAACAAGCAAGGCACAGCAGAGGAACAACTGCCTTCGAGGCCCTAAAATGGACACAAAAGTGACTTACACACCCCAGTATGTACACTCAAAGCACAGGCAAACCCTGGCAGGAAAAGCCTTACTTACAAACTGCTGATGACTCATGGCTTTCCACCTGCAGGTAGGGGACAGGACACAGCAGGTGGAGACCTCCTGAGACACCAAGTCCATTCTTGCTGGTACTAGCACACTACCTTGTAGTTCTGCCACAAAGTGCATATGCTTTCTGTACTGTCCTCTTTCTCTGCTCTACTGAAAGGCAATTCAGTGAACAGTGGCCCTTTCCTGAGGGTAGTTACTTAGCCCCCCACTTGTAGATGCACACAACACAGCTTTCCCATCCTGGCTGCAGAGACTGAGCCAGAAGGGTTGTAGTGTTGCCTGGTTCAGGCAGGACTTGCTAACTGAACAAGTTTCTCACTGTTTCAGTCAAGCTTGCACTCAGAGATGCCCCATTCTGCTGCAGTTCCTCTACCAGCAGTGCCTTACTAGACTATACAGAGCAACTCGGATTGCTCTAACAGGGTCACAAAGCAAGATTTCAGCTTTTCTGCAGCTAATATTTTTCTTTTCTACCAGAAGAAAGGCAGCCGAAGAAATGTACAGCAGGTCTGCATAAAAAACAGCTTAGAAATGAGTCATACATCTCAGTTCAGCAGCAGGGCTGAGTCCCAAATGCACAGTCTATCCCAGCAGAGCCCTCACACCACCCTGCAATGTGGTTCTCCCAAAAAGGGAGCTGCATATACAGGCACAATGGATGCCTTCAATGTCAGCAGCCGGGGAAGATCTCCCAGCTTCTCCCCTGAAAGAAGCAAGGTACCAGAGCATAGCATTTTACCTTCTACAGCACAGACAGGGAGACACCAACAAGCTTGGGGGTCCAGTCCCTAGTTTTCATCCAGGACAAATCCCCTTGAGAGGAAAGTCCTGCGAATTCTTGCCCATGAAATAATCCCCAAAACTGGGCGTTGGGACTGAATCGTTTAGCCATTGGCTCACAGAGAGGGCTGCTCTCCCCACCCAAAAATGACCTCTCCTCCCCTCTGCAACTGTCCTCAGTCCAGACACCTGGAACATGCCTCAGTATTATTAACTCTTTCTGGGGGTGGCCTACAGGACACAGCTTGGCTTTCTGGAGTGCTTGGGCTGCCACCCTTTGGCACCACTTCCCTCAGTGTGCAAAGTCTGCTGGGGGCAAATCTGCAGAGTCCAGCTGTTCCAGTGCTAGCACCTTGTAATTCACAGGGAGTGGACTGATGGACCATAAAACCTGAGGAATCCATCAGTGTGGCCTGACTTCAAAGGCTCTGGGCTCCAAAGCCACCAGCTGAGAAAGGCCAGTTTATGCCTCCATTACTATTAGAAGACATCTTTCTCTATAGGCTGAAGGGAGGAGGGCACTTCCCTAGCCAGTATTTTGGAGACACCAGGACCTGAAGGGGACCTGAAGGATTAAAGGAAGTTCATATTGTCATTGGTTTGAGTTTTTTTCGCCTTTTCCTTTTTTTTGGTTGCTTCAGGACCCAAGCAAACTCATAATTCTGGCAGCCAGCAGAAATTACATAATTCTTCTCTCTCTGATGTATTGCAAAGCACAGATGACACCACTCCTGGAAGGCCCAATTTTGCCAAGTGATGTGAAGCTATGTCTTCCTGTCTCTTGATTCCTGCAGGCCTGGGATAAATGAGGGACATCTGCATGCTCCTTGTCTTCCAAGGGCTGCTCCGAGTCTTCCCTTATTGCCATGGCAGCAAATGACCAGAGACTGAATTGCTGCTCAGGGACAAGAGGGACCTGCTGATCTTTAGGCAAACACTGCTGACACCTTCACTGCACCCACTGTGAGTTTTTTCCCGTTTACACCCAAACCTGAGTGGGAGGAAGAGGGACCACTTGCACTCAACCCATGCTCTCTACACCACCAGCAGTAAGGCTGCACCTCCCTGGGTGCAAACAGTGGCCCCTTCCCTCGGTGCTGGGCTGACACTGCTGTGCAGCCATGACCTGCCACTGACCACAGGGCTGCAATGGGCACTGCTGAGGCCACAGTGGGGGCCACGGATTCAGGGATGGAGGTGGGCTGGGAGGTCTGCCAGCCCCAGCCCCAGACTGGAGGGCATGGCTCCCGCAGAAGCCACCTCCGAGGCCTTTGGGCAAGGAATAGCACCTTTTAAAAACCCTTCACAGAGAAATGTCTTGTATTGGAGCCGCTCGGGCTGTCTTCTGCTCAGGGCTACGCAGTTTCTCTCTTCTTTTGACTGAAACCTGACAAGCAACCTTCAGAAATTCATGCAGACCCTCTCCAAGCACCTATAGGTTATTTTCCTGCTTCTCCCAGCTGACCCCATCTCTTGCCGTGCTGCAGCCCTGGCAGGGTTAAACATGGCATCGGGCCACCTCAAGGACAATGCTGCATGTTCTGCCTAGAAACAACCCCCAAAGTGACGCAACTGGAGCTCTACCCGTCATACTGCACACAGCAGTGGGGTTCAGGGGAGGGCACAGTGGAAGCCTACTGCCAAGGGAGGAAAAAAATGTGGCTCTGGAGTCCTAGGCAGACCCAGTTACATAAGGTTGAGAACCTGGCCAAAAGCAGGTTGAGGAGTGGTGTACAATGGCATCAGCGAGTTTCTCCTGCTATTACTGCGCCTTCCTCCTTTCTCTGCATGACTCCAGTCCTTCTCCAGATACTTCCACATGAGATCTGCAGCCCTCCCTCTGCCTTGTTGTGCACAGGGCCTCCCAGGACTGAAGCAGGAACACAAAACCCAGCATTCTGTGTTCTAGAAATAGGGCCCAAGCCATCCTTGCATGGTGCAAGTTAAAGAGTTATGCTACGGGATGCATTTCGGCCAGCAAGGCTGCTGGCTGTCTCGACTGTCATGCCCTCTGCTCTACACTAGCTCTGACTAATCTCCCCTCTGTAGTTTGCTCCCCTGTCTCAGCAGCTCACCCTGGCAGGTATCTTGTTGCTTACCTCTTCAGCTCCCTCTTTCTTGTGTAGCTTGAGCAATGGATTTCTGTCTTTTTCCAGTGGAGGGAGAAACTAGTGATGGCTTCAATGTTTTCTATGGTACTGCTTTGCCCTGGTACCAGGACTGTCTGGAGTCCCATTTCTGTGGACAGAGACCAAGCCAGTAAGAGTAAGCAGTTCCCTCTTGCAGGCCCAGCTGGTTACAAAGCAGGACTGACAAAGGGCTGTTTCAGGGTAACACAGGCTCAAGCATCGCTGCACTGACAAACCTGTCTCTGCTGCAGGTAGGTCATGCACCAGCAGAGCTTTGTCCATGCACCCATTCAGGGTGCACTGCTGCAGGAACAGCCTGCAAACTGCTACTCTACATAAAAATCCACTGGGGTCAGTAACAATTCTCTTTACTAGTTACCCCCTCATACTTTGATTTCCAGTAATTTATGTTTACTCCTTTCAGACACTGACACCATCCCAACTAGTTCAGAATTTGTGTGTAACCTAATCTCTGGTCTCTGCATTTCTACTTGAATCAGCTTTTAATAACCAAATATGTGATTTTTCCCTTTTTTTTTAAAGTCAATTTATTGTTAGTGGCTCATTTAATGGGCAAACAGCAATAAAGCCTCTATGTCTCTCATGAATGTTGTGGCTGTCTATTGATTGTGACAGCATCTTTATACCACTGCAGCAGGTTTTCTGAAATGCAAGGGACAGACCTTGTCTCTTACAGGTCAGGTCATATGGGCACTCTGAAAATGCACATATTCACAGTTAGAGCTGCCTGGAGGTGTGGGCAGGGCTGTTGTGCCAAACCTACATGTATCTGCATGAGTCTCTGATAAACCATGGTGATGGTTGTGCCTCCAGCAATCTTAATTGCTGGAATGGAGCATAGCGCCTGTTATGTCTTTGCATAACCAGAGTAGAAAATCAGCTCAAAAAAACCCCATCTAGGTTCTGAAAAGCTGTGCAAACACTGTGTTTAAGGGCCAGAACGATGGCACAAGCCACCTAGAGTGGCTCAAAGCCAATAACAGAATGACTAAAAATACACAGCAGCTACAGTTTCTCTATCTGCCTGTATTTACGATCAATTTTGATTTGATCCCAGAAATAAAAATCTGAAGGACATTAAAATTGCACAATCTAGTAGAGAATCCTCATTCTGGAAAAGTACTCTGTGTACAGCAAGTGGTGTGCAGGATGCTCTTGCCACCTGTGTGAGCTGAGTTTTGGAAAGTGGAGCACTGGCATCTGGGAGTGCCTGATCTCTGCACTTCCTTGGGAAGGAGAACAAGGTGGCTCTCACCATCAACAAATGCAGGGCATTGCAGCAGGGATGGGGATTCTGCCCAGGCTCCTTGGTAGAGCTCTTCTCCACAAGCCCTGGGCAGACTGGAAACAACTTCATGAATACACCTGACTTAATGAGCCCCACCTCCCATTATTTGCAATTTTCCTCTGACAAGAAAACTAGGGAATGTAAAAAACAAATGCTTTCATGATCTCCCACAATGCCAGTACCTGAAAATGCACTGCAGAACCAGGTAGCATCTATGCTGAGCACGGTAGACTGCTCTACCCAGCCACCAACCACTGTGGCCTGGGGAGGGGACAGAGTCCAGCAGCTATGGAGGCCCCTCCTCACTCAGCCTGGGCACTGAGTCCACTGCAGGCATGTGAAAGACACCAGCTTCTTGGGGAGCTGGAAGCCCTGGTGAGCTACAGGCCTGACAGCCACAGTGAAAGACTTGCAAGACCTGTTACGGATGCTGAGAGGAATGTTCCACAAAGTGTGAGAGTTACTGGTTCCTGGGTACAGGCACAGTGAAGAGAAACACCTTGTCCAGACTTGCACTTGTTTACTTCCAGGTAAACATTATCCAGGTAAGTGCATATCCTGTGTTTGAGTTATGACTTCAGAGACTTGAGCTGTTGCGTGATATGTCGTGGCAGCTGCTCCCCAATGGCCTTGGAGCCACTGGGACAGTGACCACACGGTGGGGGTGGGAGGGAAAGGGGCACAGTGGCTTTGTGGGGTGAGGTGACACTGTGAGCTTGCAGTGGTGGCATGGGCAGCACCAGCACCTCCTTCTCTCAAGAACACAGACAGGCCAGCCCCTTGTAAGACTGAATTTGAGCCCCAGTGACGGAAACCCACCGTCTGCCTGAATAATCTGCTCTTGCAACAACTGCTTGTCTCTTCACAAAGTAGTGGAGTTGGTGTGTGTGTGAGAAATACTGTATTTTTTGTGGATGCCTGAAACACATCCCTTTTGCTTCAAGCTAAGCTCACTGTTTTCTGACCATGCCAACAGCAGATAGAGAGAACAAAATATTTCCCTGCTCTTGACAGCAGCTTTTTACAAATTTGCAAGTTGTTTAGACACCTCTCTATTAAAAAGCTTGCAAGTTGTTAACAGACATCTGTTATTTCAAATGAGATCACTGCAATCAATCCTTTCCTCACAGGCTGTATTTCTAGAGCTTTCTTTTGCTTTCCTCTGGATCCTCTCCAGCTGATCCACTTGCCTCTGGAAACAGTGTGCAAGACTGGAGGCCAAACTGGCACTGAAGGGGGGGGCAGAATTTCTTCACGCGTCCTACATGTGACATTCCTGTTCATACACCCTAGCAATGTTAGCTTTTTTCGCAACACCATGACATTGTGGACTTCATTCAGTTTGTCAACCACAATAACCCCCAGTTCTTTTCTGCAGTACTGCTGTATCGTCATCATGCTGCACTCATTGTCCCTGTGATTATTTATTTATGTGGGACAGTCAATAAATCTGGCTGTGGTGCTCAGCAGTGATTGTGCTGCAGCTCCCAGCTGCCTCACACTGGAGAAATATGAAGCAGTTCATGATTTCATGATTTGCTCCTTCCCCTTCACCCTCCTAGTTCCCACAGAGGGCACTGGAGCAGGTCAGAGCTCTTGGTCCATGGAAAGCCAGGCCAGGCCCTTCCCTCTCTTAGTGCAGCAATGACATCAGAAGCAGCCAGAAACAAAAGACCCAAAAATAAAATAAAAAAATTAAAAAGGGAAGCCAAAACAGTGGTGAAGATTAATATTGGTATCCTCAGCTTCCTTCTGCTGACTGCTATTTGTTGCAGAAAGAATACAAACCCAGAAGATGATGCTGACTAAGCTCAGCTGTGGTACTTGGAGCAGGAGTGAAGTGACACAAAGCATTTTTTTATGATTTCTCATTATAGCAACAGAAGTGGAATAAGATTGTCTCAGTTCTACAATACCTCACTTGTTAGCAGCAAACACTAGTAAAACACTGAACACATCTCTGAATAAACAGAGTGGTACCCCCCCAGCTCTGTCTTTGAACAATTCCAAGCACAACACAAATCCAAAGAAAGCTTCAGCTCAGGTTGTTGGATGACCAGCAGCAACACTCTGCACAAGAAATACTTATTTCATCCCTTCTTGTCACTTGTGATTATTCAGCTTAGTTCATGTCCCTTTCATGTCAGTTAAAAGCTCTACTAAACCAAATGGCACTGTGCATGATCCTAAAAGTTTACAAGGGGTTGCTAAAGCTTTTAAACTTATCCTGTGCAGGACAGCAAGGAGGCCTGGGTTCTGGCACATGAAACATGAGTGATGCAAAATATGCAGACTAAAAGGTGTGTGCAACAGGCTCACTGCTGAGCAGCTGCACTATCGCCAGAGTCCTTATCCTAAGCTCCCTAAGGTTCCCCCCTTTCCTAACTTAGCATACAACTCCTGTCCCCCTCTATCTGAACTGGGTGTTGAAACAAGGGTTCTTTTGTTTTCATTCTCTCTTATCCTCAAACTAAGTACATTTTAAGATGACTTTTCAGATCTCCATTCCATTGTGGAATCAGGTGAAATGTTGAGGAGAGTGTTTTCCTACAGTGCTGGGGTGCAGTACTGCAGTTTATAGGCTTCTCACCATATCACTCTATAGGACTGTTGCTGTTGCTCCTGCAAGGACAGGAGGGTGAAACAATCTTACTGTTGCCACCAGTCTTAGAGATGGAGGAAATGTATTTCTGCATCTCAGTGACAAATTTGGACCTCTTGGGGCACATATTCAGGCACTACATCTGAGACCTTAGAGTGTAACTGTTTCTCTCTAAATATTTGTTTTCCTAAATGCAACAGAAATATTTCTTTGCAATGCTACAGCTTTTACAGGCAGTGTTTGGTTACACTCTTGAATAAAAACATTTACTCTGGAAGTGGAGTTTTCTGTGCTTCCTTTTGCATTTCCAAATTTTCCTCCTGTTTACTTTCCTCCCTGTCCCGAATCAGCTCTGCCCTTACCAGCCCTGAGAAATGCTGACACCGGTGCATGGGTGAGATCCTGGACACTTGCCTTCAGTGCAGCCACCACCAATAACCAAAGGAGTAACTCACTGCCTCCTGTGCTGGCAGATGAGGCTGCTGTGATCAGGGGCCTGCTGGGACAGAGAGACAGATTGGCAGCAGGACATTATTGCCAGTAAAGAGGTCACATCTCACTGTGTGAAGTGGCCTCCATCAAACAGACAGAGAAGAGATCTGCTTGGTTCTATATGGATAAAGTAATGTGCCTGAACAGAATTACCTGAATGTGGTTTTCCAAGTGCTTAACTGGAGCCCGGCAGGTGCACTGCAGGGCAGACCCCACGGTGCTCATGGCTGTGCCTGGACACACACACTCCACGCTGGGGCAGCTGAAGAAGCCACAAAGTGCTGTGTGTTGGCAGGACAAGGCAGAGGTGCTCGCTCTGCTGTGATGTAAAGCCCGTGTGAGCTGCATGGGGGTGCAGGCACTGCATCGTCGGGGGGGTTAGGGGAGGTGAGGCAGGTCCAGAGGAAGGCACAGACACAGTGCTGGGAATGGGGACACTGCCGTGCGAGCAGAGACAAAGAAGGCTGGGGTTTCGCAAGGGAACAGAGCAGCAGGATCGAAGCCTAGGGGGGCACGAGGGGGCAGACGGGCTGAACCAGGAACACTTCCACCGAACCTCACTGCACAGGGAAAAGTGGGGCTTGTAAAATGGTGAAAATTTAAGTAGTGAATTTAATAATTTTCCAGTGCCCGGCCCGACACAGCCCGGCCGTGCCTAGCCCCCACCGGCCCAACCCAGCCCGACACAGCCCGGCCGTGCCCAGCCCAGCTCAGCCCGGCCCAACCCAGCCCGACACAGCCCGGCCGTGCCCAGCCCGGCCCAGCCTGATCGGACCCAGCCCAGCCCATCCCGGCGGAGGAGGCCGCGCCGGGCCATGGCGGAGCGGGGCTGCTCCGGTGCCGCCCGAGGGGGCCGCGCCGGGGCGGGCGGGCGGTGAGGGGAGCGGAGCGGGGAGGGGAGTGAGGGCGGTGAGGGGAGTGAGGGGAGGGGTGAGGGCGGTGAGGGGAGTGAGGGGGAACGGGCGGTGAGGGGAGTGAGGGGAGGGGAACGGGGAGGGGAGTGAGGGGAGGGGTGAGGGCGGTGAGGGGAGGGGAGCGAGGAGGAGGAAGGGCCGGGGAGGAGGCCGGGCCGGGGCCGCGCGGTGCCCGCGGGGGTCGCTGCCATCCCCGCTGTCGTGTCCCCCTCAGCGCCGCGGCCCGAGCAGCGCTGGAGGAGCCGCCGGAGGAGCCGCCGGAGCGGCGCGGCTGCCGCTACCTGCGCTCGGGCCGGGGTGAGCGCGGCGGGCCGGGCCGCCCCCTCTGCAACCTCCGCCCCCTCAGCTCCCACCGCCCCCTCAGCTCCCACCGCCCCCTCAGCTCCCACCGCCCCCTCAGCTCCCACCGCCCCCTCAGCTCCCACCGCTCCCTCAGCTCCCACCACCCTGCCCCTCTCCCTCAGCTCCCACCGCTCCCTGCCCCGTTCCCTCAGCTCCCTGCCCCTCCCTACCCCTCTCCCTGTCCCTCTCCCTGCCGCACTCCCCCCTCTCCCTCCTCCCCAGCCTGCTGCCGCCTGCTGGAGGTGCTGCTGGCCGCGCTGCTCCTGGTGTGCAGCTCGGTGTCTGCCGGCCCTCCCGGAGGGTACACCGCGCTCCCCGCCCTCGGAGGGCTCTACCACTACCACTACGGCGGCGCCTACAGCGGATTCGGCGGCGCCGACGGGGACCGGGCCCAGCAGCTCGACCGGCGTTTCCACCTCCTGAAGCTGCCCATCGCACGGGCAGCCATGGCCGTGGGAGGCTGTCTGCTGGTCTTGCCTTGTGTTCTTGTTTTGGTGGGTGTTCTGCGGGTGCCGTGGCATTTCCCGGCGTGGCTGCTGATCGAGTGCGCCCTGGGCGTAGCGATGGCAGGAGGCGCGGTGCCTGCTCTGTATTACTTCTTCCATTCTCTGCTGGGGGTTTATAATTCGTCAGTGTGCAAAGAGAGAGAGCAGCTTTATCAAAGCAAAGGCTATCAGGGCTTCCAGTGCAGCCTGCACGGGGCAGAGGTTGCTGTCGGCCTCTTAGGCTGCATGGCCATTGTGGCATACCTGTTCAGTGCAGTCCTGGCTGTCAGAGCGTACAGGACACTTCACCAACAGAAAGGACAGTTATAAGAGCTCTCAGATAATTGCTCCACTCCAGTAATGGTCGTGATTTTTGCCAGTCTCCTGAGATGAAGCAGTCTGCTCTCCTTGCTTCTGGGCAGCACAGCCTTAATGCTGCAGTAGAACACACACCAAGTGAGCATCACTCTAAATGTGGCAGAGTCACACTGCTCCTGACTTAAGTTTGTGTTATTAATGACTCAAAGCTAATCCAGTGGCTTGTCCCCTGCCTTATAGGCAACCCTTCCATCCCACTGTCGAGTGTCTCAGTGAGTCCTGACATTAAACGCTTCTGATAAACAGCTTTGTGTAGCCAAAACTGTCTTTACAAAAGGCACATGACCTCGCTGAGAACAGAGCTTTCAAATACAAAGTGATTGAGGCTCATGGTTGTGGCAGCTAAATATTGCTTCTTGTAGGTCACTTGGAATTAACAGGACAGCATGAACCCATGTTATAAGGCCATTGAAAATCCTGAAAAAACCTTGCAAAATGATGGATACACTCGGTATAACTTGTGACACAATGCCTTTTTGAACTCCTGGAGAGGGCTCATTTTTGTATGAGATGGTCTTCTATACAGCTTGTATACAACTTGCTCAAAAAGATGCCCTGAGTTGGGACAATCAGACAAAATCTTTAAGAGATCAAAGGAATGGCTTAATGTACAAGTATACTGTTTTCAAAATACATTTTTAATGCACAAGTTGGGGAAATGAGATGCTGCTCTTATGTTTTTGTTTTTTTTAGAAAGACTGTTATAGGAAATCTAACTGGGACAAGTAGCACTAGAATCACCAAATTGTGCTTAAAAATATCACTTTAGAGCAGTAACCCACTCTGAGTGTTGGTCATAGGAGGATGGAACCACCACAGTCTCACAGACCAGTTCTGCCCATATTAAAGAAACGAAACACACCAGAAACATGTTTTGCCTTGGACACATTGCCACTTTCACTGGCACCAGTGACTAAATCCTCACAGTTACCAAAACCACAGAACACTGTTGGAACTAGAGTCAGGAAAGTAAAACAGATGCCAAATAGGAACATGCTAGGTGCTCTGGGGTTTGTTTGATTTCTTCCACTTCTTAATAGCTAGATGCATCAAGTGTCTTCATGCAGGGATTTGTGGACAGCCCACTATGGTCCTATTCCTGTTAACATTTCTGTATTGCCCCTTGCTGCAGTTACTCCTAGGAGCTGTACAGTGCTATTTAGAGCAAGTTCACAGGGCAGGATTCCTCTAGCAGGCAACAGAAAGCTGCCTTACTAATTGGTATTACGAATTCCACCCTCAGTGTTCTACGAGTAGTTTTTGCATGGAAGGCTGATGAGTGAAGTAGCACCCAGAGCTCAGTGAAAGAGAACTTGCAGCACAGGTGCTGCTAGATACAGCTACCTTTGACTGGGATATGGCACAATTCTCTCCAGCACAGTAACAGAATCAGAATAAACTGTTAGATGAAAGTAAAAATCTTTATTGCTAAGTCAGCTGAAAATTTGATGCAAAAATACTCTTTCTTCCTGAACTGCTCTATACATCTGAATAAAGAATCAATGGAATAGTGTTTTTCAGCAATCTGACGTTATTTGCCTCTCCAAAGCAATATGAACATAGGCCACAGTTCTGAAGGTGCATTCACTGGACAACCTACTCCATACACAATAAAACCAAGGATTGTTATAGGTGCATGCTAGAGTGGGATACAGAAAATACTCCCCTTTTTAAAAACAAACCAAAAAAACCCATGAAAAAAAGGATAATTTAATAAACGGTGCACTGCAATATTTCTTTAACATGTGCTGGGTCATATGAGTGAAGTTTAAAAAAAGGCAACATTTTAAAATGTGAAAAAAGAGGAAAAATACAGTTGAGTCTTCAGACAGCAATAGAACAGCAGACAATGATTGCACAGAACCCAGGAGGTGATCCTACTGCCTTTGGCACGGGACATGAAAGCCCTCACCATCTGGAAGGAGCACAGAAGCTCTGCAGGTCCAAGGCCTTAGGTGTGGCTGAAGGTCCTGGGTACTAGGGGAAGGATTTCAGACTTCACAGCAGTCTGTGCCCGAGAGGGAGAAATACTTGCTCCTTCTTGGAACAGGATTTTATCCTCCCATCTAACTGAGGATTCTGGTCTGGTGTGAACAGTCTGTGATGCTGCCTTCATTGGGCCTGGTTGTGGGGCTGGGGGCAGCTGGAGGATATCCCTTATCTCACCACCTGGGCCCCAGCTACCCATCACTGAACGTAACTTTCTGCAGAAGCCTTTTTTGGGCAGGACAGGGCAGACAGGTACCTTCAGGTTACTTTTCTCAGTGAGGGTGCTCATCAGCAGAGCCAGAATTACTGAAGAGATGGACCAATGAGCTTCCCAACCTCACCTGGCTGTGGCTGTGTGAGCACAGCAGGGCTGGCACTGCTTATCAGAGGTGACAGCCTGATGATCCCAAGCTGAGAACCTCCCTCTAATAGCAAGTCTCTGAACGAGTGGGATGTTCCCAGTGATGTGGCTGTGTGGAGATTACGTATCTGTGCAAGAGCCACAAAAAAACCAACAAACATAAAAGGGACTGGAGAACAGGAAGAGAACTGGGAAAACACTTGATATCCCTTGCTCTGAGCCCTTCAGTAGACTCACCCATTCATACCCGTTCCACCTACAGCAGTGCTCCTCAGGAACTGGAAATCTAAGGTGGTGTTAGTAAGTAAGGTAGGGAAGAGACAGAGGGAGGGAGGCAGGAAAACAAAAGGTGGTGGAAGAAAACACTGTTCTATGAGCTGTCCTCACCAAACAGATGAAGATAATGCAGCCAACACCACTGTCTGACCAATGTCAGAAAAACCTAATTTTTTTGGGATCACAGTGACCTCAAAGCATGTCTCAACACTTCAAATCTTGTGTTAGAAAATCCAAGACATTTGCATGAAAAAATGATGCCAGTGTCTTTGCTGACACCCAAAACTGGGGAAAAGTAGCACTTTCTGTGATAAACAGGCACCATTTTTAATTCATGAAAAAGATTTTGGATGAGTGGAGAAAAAGCTTCATGATGCTGTGGCTGAAGTGGAAGAGGAAAAGCTTAATCTTCAGAAGAAGCACACAGAAGATATGCAGAAGCTGCTTGAGGACATTGATGCTCATCTTAGCAAAATAGAGGAAGATTATTTGGAACAGGGAAAGTCAACTCAGGCTGTGCTGCCCAGAGTGAGACAAACAGTTCATAACACCAGCTTAAGCCGAGAAATCTGTGGACTCTGCCTAGAGTGTAAGGAAGATAACAAGCCATGTCTTCCATGACAATTCACACCCACAGAAAATAGGAGCTGGCTGTATTAAAACTCCCTTTCTGCTTCAAAACGAGAAACAGCACTGGAGAAAAAGTCTAAGTAGGAATTCCTTGTGTTCCATTCTGCCACTACCATGAAGAAGTGCAGTTCAGCAATCTGCATGCTTCATTGCCAAGCTGTTTTCCTTAGTCCTTCAACACTGAGCTGGGTAGAACCATTCAATACTGACTCCACACAATGCTGCTGGTTCAGACTGGCAAGGACGCACTGGACTTTCCACATCAGTGCAAGAAATAGAGACCTGATTTGCATTAACATCTGCCACTCTTGGAGTGCAAGGTTTGTCACAGTCTTACTCAGAAAGAAGGGTTTCTGCATCAGTCTCATACCAGAGAGAGGCTGCTCTGCAGGCCTTTCAGGTATCAGAAAGAGTTGGGCTAGGCACAGATATTTGGTAAAGTTACCACCAGTGACAGAATCAAAAGTTATAGTCAAATACATAGAGATGAGCCTTTTCTGCATATTTATATGATGAGAACATGAAAGAAATTTGGAGTTTAGCATTTGACTCTTTTTCTGCTGTGGTTTCTCTGCCTAAGGGATTCAAATGCTGTTGTTTCTGTGATTGTAAGAATTAGCTTCAATCTCCAGTTCCAAATGAAACAGGCATTTAAACAATCAAAAAGTGTGTGAATTTAAACTTTGGAAAAAGTTGGGTTGTTTCATGATTACATTACAACTTGCACAAAGTATATTCCCAAATGTTGTTCCTCATGCTTGGTAAAAATACATATTTTTTTTCCCAGTGAGAAGAAATTCAAAGTGCTTTGAAATTTTCAGTAAAACTCCGTTAGATTTTGTCAAAAGATCTATATTGACATTGACAGCATCCCACAAGTAGTCTGCACAGTATTTCCATCTGAGTAAGGCCCAAATTTGATCCTAAAACAGACAACTCAAGCCCCTCAGATCTCCTCAGAAGAAACTTTTCTTCATAAATACAATTAACAAAGAAGAAAAGGCACTAGCCCACGTTACAGTCAGGATTACTGCACCACTGACGTGACTGGGGCAGCTGTTGTCCAGCTCTATCAGCAAGGAAGACAGGTACACGTTACAGGAGTAGTGGTCTCCACAGTCCTGACACAGGTGACAACACAGGCAGCCAACTTACACCCTGCGCCAAAAATCCTACAGGAAACACAATGCATCTGAGTGCAGACTGGCCTGTTCACCACTGGTGGGACTGTTTTAAACATCCTTTTCAGTGCTGATAAAGACATTACTAAGATGAAAAGTTCTATTTCAGCTTTTGTACTGAAAGCTAAGCAGAAACCAGTATGCTTTCACCTTGTTTGTGGCCAAATTGGGCACGTACCATGGAATGCTGGTTGCTGTGATCTGGAGTATGATTCCTGTTTTCAGAGACAAGCAGAGATGCCGTAGCTGACGGTGCAGATGTTTGTGTTGGTGGAACAGAGCACTGGATGCTGCAGGGCAGCCCCATTGCTTGTCAGCCCTGGAGCAGCACCAGTGCTGCTTCCAGCTTGGCTCCCCTGACTGGGCACTGAGACAAGCATAAGCTCCTGGGCTTATCCTGTACCTTCTGCATACAGGAAGCCTCTACTCTGAAGCATCCATGATGGAGGTGGCCAAGTTGCTGATGAATTGGGTCTGTGCTCTGCAGCAAGAAGCACTAGCTCTACACAATTACCTTAATCAACCAGTTCAGAGCTGATCTTTCCTATGCTCCATATAAAATGCCTCAGTTGGCACCTGCTTATCACTGAGCTATGTATTTTCTCATTCTGCAGAGGATGATCCCATCATAACCCTCACTCCTCCTACACTAGTGCTGATCAGAAGATGGGCACTCCAAGTCCGCCACTGCCCTAACAATATCCATTGGGAAAAGCCCCAGCATACCTGCTGTGGAGTGCTTTCCCCCCTAACCTTAGATAATAAAGTGCTGGGCTGAAGGGAGAAGAGCAGCTTAAGTGCAATCAATAAAAGTGCTAGCAATTAATGTAGGAAACCATTCTTAGGTCAGCTTCATTGCAACTGGCTGTATTCTTTCAAGGAATAACAAAGTCAGGTGTTGGGGAGGAGGGTGGGACACTGCATCAGAAATATTCACAGGACTCTTAACACTGTACATTTCCCCCTCAGCAGCCTCCTCACCCCAACCACACACGTACACCAGCCCCTTTCCTGCAGAGCTGGCAGAACCTCAGGGTTTAAGGAGTTACAGACAGTCCCAATGACAGAGCTCAGCTGCTGGTCTGAGTGTTCATAGAACAACTGAGACTCTGCAGTGAAAAGTGGACAGCCCAGACCTTGGCACTCCTGATTCTTCCTCGACTCCAGTAAGGAAGCAGCAGGTGCCTGTACTCCTTGCAGATCCCAGTTCTGCTTGGAGGGCAAGACAGCCCTTATGAAACAGAGCTTCCTGGGACAAACAACATGGGAGTGGTACTCATAGGGTTACAAAGCTGTGTCAAACTCCTCTGGCAGGGGTGCTGCATGTTCCTCTTTCGGCTCCTGATCTGCTCCATTCTCCTGGTGCTGCTTCATTTGCTCCTTCACTTCCTCTTCCAGATCAGGTGGCACCACAAATTGATCTTCTGGCTCCATCTGGGATGGAGCAGCAAAATAGCCTGTCTTCTTCTTGGGTGCCTCTGTGGCTACTTCAATGAGGTTGAGACTCTCTTCCAAGGGCACTATGGAGCCATTGGAAAGCTTCTTTCCATAAAGACAACACGTGGAAAGGGATTTTTGCAGTTCACACTTTTCCTTGACCCCTCTCTGCACAGTGTTGCTGTTTACGCTGTTCTGTCTCCGAATGATGAGGATGAGCCCAGAGTCATCCTCTGGCCCTGGAGCAGAAGAGTACTCTGCAGCAAGACATTCAAACTCCAGGCCCTTTCCTTTACAGCAGTGGATGTCCACCTCTACCTCCACTTTACTGCCATTTGTCATCACACCTTCCACAGGCTGCTCATCATCGCTATCCAGACCGTTGTCGGACTGGTTGCTGGAGAAGGTGGCACTGGAAGGTTGGCGCTGAAAGATGCTCGAGGGTGGCACAGGATGTAGGCTGCAACGTCGCTCCTGTCGTGGCAGCAAACTGCCATCGAGACCAACAGCACTGTGTTCATCAGAAGCAGTGGAGCCCACCTCACTGCTGACCTCTGAAGCAGACAGTTCACTGTTGAACTCTGAGGCAATTCCACTGCTGGATGAAGGTGTTGCTGGCTTGGTGGTGGTGGAGCTAAATCCACCAGGACCTGTCAGAGTGAGGCCGTGCATCTCACACGTGCAGTTGTCCTCACTGATGTTCAGACACACCACCATTGCACCTACATTGTCTTGGCAACCATAGCTTTGGGCTAAAGTGCAGAGTTTCTTTGCAGCAGCTAGTGGGTCACGTAGGTGCCGCACTGCTGAGATGGCCTCTGCATAAGAAAGGTGTTCCCAGAGAGCTTTGTTCCCTAGAAGTAGCAGCTCATCTTGTACAGTCAGTGGAATCGAATTGACATGTGGTTTGGGCAGGATCCAAGGATGCAGGTACGTGCAGCCCAGCATTCGAGTACAACAAGTCACACCATTGACCTTATTGTCCTGCAGACAAGAGAAACAAGGCATAGCACTGGATGAGCTCTTAGATCCTTAGGAGAGTAGCCCTTCCCCTGCCTGTATGCTGGTTTGGAGCCTTGAGAAACGCCAGTTACACAGCCCCACTACAGCAGAAAGGGATCGAGGTGCAGGTACTAGAGCACTTTCACTGTACCTGATCAGCAGGTGCAGTAACCCCCATCACCCATGCTGGCAATAACACACTTTTACCCCACAAGACTTTTTGTGGCACTCTGAAGAATTGCAGCAGACTCCTCTGGAATGTGCAGACTACCTGCAGCACACTGATCAGAGAGTCTCACAAGTCTTACACAGAACCTATTTTTTTCAGTACAAGTGAGATAGTGACTTTTGACTTTCTCAGTGCAAGGCAGATTATTCACACATGAAATGATTTCTGTGTATTATCTAAACTATTTCCCTCTTTATTAACACATAACTGCATTTTGAAGTATGGACACTACATCCTGAGGAAGAAAAAAAGTAGGTATCTCTCACTGCTTCTGTAACCTGGATGTATTACTCCCTTCTGCTAGATGGTCTCCTGGCCAGCCTGGCAGCAATCTCTTGGGTAGGGAAGTGCCCACAGCCCACAGTCCCTTTTTCAAGTCTGTGCATACAGAGCACAGAGTTTCCTCAGTGTTTTGAATTTAATTTTGGCATTCTTAATTTCTATATCCTCTGGGTGTTAACACTGCTGCTGCCACCAAGCATTAAAATCCAGCAGAGGATGCATGCAGGGAGGTCTCCTTAGACAACTATTTCACTTTTGTTTTTCAAAATCCATTAAGGAGCCAGTTTCTAAAGCATTTAATGTGCTACACTGATCCCACAGTCACTTTCAGAGGGCTAGGGTGCAGCGTGACACCTTGCAGAGCTGATTTCTCAAGATCTTTACTGATGGTGTGTTTTTCCAGTTCTTTGGAACTTCCCTGTTATCTCCAAGTTTTTAGAAAGTTAACCTTTACAGAGTTCTCCAGAAATAATTTTAATACTTTTGCATAAAAACCAGTCATCCTGTACCTGTAGTTCTCAGGCCATAACGGGTGTTTCAGGAACGTGTAATTTTGAACAGCTAATCAGCAAAAAGAGCAGGAAGCACCAGACAAGTCACTCAGACACTCTCATGTCACCCTCTCTGCTGTGGTGGTGTGCTGGCAGCAGAGCTCATGTATGTGTACAGAGCTTTTATGGGAGGGTGGAAGCTGAAGTGAAAAGGGTCCAAACTAACCTCTGTTATAATGGCTTTTTGCTCCTTGACCCTCCTGGCTTCTTCTGGACATTGTTCAAGGCTGAAGACTTTGGAGAGAGGCAGTGGTTTTCCATTTCGGCACAGAATGGCTTGGCATGTCCCCACATTGGCCACTGTTAGAGAAAAGTTGCTGGCTGGATCAGCCACCTCGTGACGAATATAGCACAGGACAGCAGAGGAACCCAGCTTCTGCCCAGCCATGCCCAGCTTCCTGTGGGAGGAGAAGGTGTAGGAGGCTCCAGACTCCAGTGATGGGCATTCTGGAAGGCTGCCTCACCCCACCTAACACATTGATAAACCAGTGCAGGTCCCACCAGGACCAGCTTGTTCACTGTCCTACCTGTGAGAGACCAAGAAGGTGTTGGACATGAACATGGTGTCTGACTGCTGTACCTCCTCCAGGAGCACATCGGCCATGGTGCATTGCAGCAAGCGTGGCAGTTCTTCATTCTTGTCACCATCAAACATGCCATACACAGCCTCCACCCCCTCTGCAAAGCTCCTCAGTGCCAGGGATGACACACACAGCCTGTTAGAAAAGCATACAAGCAAAGTTAATAGGTCTCAAGAGATTATATGGTCCCCACAGCCATCAGGCACCTTGCTGAGGTGCCATTCTCACAGGGTAGCAAAGCCACTGTCCCTACAGTCACTGCCCTGGGAGATGTACAGCTGCAGTTTATTATTGGAACTCCCAAACCCTCCTAGGCCACATGCAGGAGAGGGCAACAGGCACAGCTGGAAAGAGAAAAAGCATCTCTGCTGGAGTCCAAGTGTCCCAGAATAAGTGTGAAAACTGAGAGAAAAGACATTGTGGAGGCCTGAGTTACCACGACTTACTAAGAGATCTGTAGAGACAACGGGCTGGAGGAGCTCTTGGGCAAAACAGGTCTGCATGGGTGCTCAGCAGTGCACTTTGCCCAGCACCCTGATAAGACAAAGTGCCAGCCATCCAGCAGACCACAATACTCACTTATTTCTTTGGCCTGCCATCTCAGCTACTCCGTGACTCCAGAAGGAAGAAGTGAGTGCCGAGTCTGCCGTGAGGGAGGGCTTAGCATCAATCTTCAGTGTGGTAATGTGGCTACAGAGAGAACAGAAGTCATGCACTTCTAGACCCCACGGAACAGTTTGTGGCCATAGGACCATGTCCAGTTTAGAGTTTTAGGAGTTTGTGGAAAGAACTGCATCAAGGAGAGGAATTGAAGGTCTTGGCCTTCTGGAGATGTCTGGCTCCTTACGCCAATGCCTTCAGATTTTTATATATTTGTAATTTTAATATAGCTGCATAGTTTCTCACACTTAAGGTAGAAACTGACAGCTTCTAGACCCCTTTCTCACGGTTTGTGCCATATTCTTGAAATTCTGTTTAATGTTCTTCTCAAGAAAAGAGGCAGCTGGTAGAACTTCATATCAACTGAAAAATTGCTTGCTTTGATGTTTCAGACCCAGACTTTTTCTTTCCTAAAGACAAAAGTCTCAGCTGCCTCAGACAGAGAACATTATAACACTATGCAGTGCTGTGATACACACTTTACCATCCCATTTCCTCTCCTGGGAAGGGTTACCCTTCTCCCTGTGCAGGTCACTAATGGGTTGACATCTCAATGGCTCACCTGAAGGTATCCAGTGTCTTGTGTTCTAGCACCAGGTTTGTGTTTCCACTCAGGTCCAGCTCTTGCAAGGCACCCGGCAGTGCCTCAGGGATCAGGATTTCAGTTAACTCATTACAGCTCAAGTCCACAAACTGCAGCAGCAGCAAACAGCACAAGGACAAAGAAAACACTCTTTGTTGTGTCATGTCATCAGTTACTCCAGTGCTCTTTACAAACATCATACAGCCCTGTTACTGATTGTTTCCCACACACAGGTCATGAAAATTGATCTGACTTGCCAGTAGAAGAATGATTTATAATTAGCAAAGACTTATAACTTGCAATAGCGAGGACTCCAATACTGAAAGACTAGGTCACACTAAAGATAAAAGAAGGCCTTTATGTTCAAACCTGCCTAGCTATAATAACACTGCCCACTCTGTCAAATGCCAGAAAACAGAAATTCCAAGTCAGAGACAGGTAAAGGTGAATGAGAGATGATCTTTGATCAACTCAGAAGGGTGACAGACCTAGAATGCATAATCTGTGCCCAGCTTCTCTGGGCAACCTGTGCCAGGGCCTCACCACCCTCAGAGGGAAGAGTTTGTTCTTAATATCTAACCTAAACCTACTGTCTTTCCATTCAAAGCCATCCCCCTTCTCCTGTCACTCCACATTTTAGGTACTGGATGGGGCTCTCAGGTTTCCCTGGAGCCTTCTCTTCTCCAGGCTGAACACCCCCAGCTCTTCCAGCCTGCCTCCATAGGAGAGGTGTCCCAGCCCTCTGATCATCTTCATGGCCTCCTCTGGGCTCACTCAGAACAGATCCATGTCCTTCCTGTGCTAGGGATTCCAGAGTTGGAGGCAGCACTGCAGGTGGGGTCTCACCTGAGTGGGGCAGAGGGGCAGAATACCCCCCTCCCCTGCTGCTCATGCTGTGGGATCAGCCCAGGGCACAGGGGGTTTCTGGGTGCCAGAGCACAGGGCTGGAGCATGTAGCCCCAACCCAGGTACAGCATCTGCACTTGGCCTTGCTGGGACCTTCAGTTTCTCTCCTAGCAGTTACTCCTCATTTTCTAAACAGTCCCCTGATATGTCTTTATCTTCTCCATATGAATACCTGAATACGGGGCAAATGCAGGATCTCTGGAAAGATGCTGATTTCATTAGAGTGTGCAATAAGTGTATGAAGTAGCTTGCAGTTTGCAACCGTGGTAGGAATTGTTTTCAGTTTGTTGCCACTCAGATTCAGTTCTTCCAAGTGTTCCAGCTTACTAAGCTTGCTGAAAGGGAAACAAAAAAAATACTGTGTCTCACACATAAGAAGCTGTCACTTTCTGAAGCTGCAGATGAGGCATCCATAGACACTGCCCTTTATGAGCTACTTTTCTGATTTACTGACAGGAGACTGAAAGTCTTAAGAGATGCTTTAGTAAGCATGCAGGGTCCCCAAGCCTGGCTTGGATCTCTACAAGAGACAGGCCCCTCACTGTCACTGCTGAAGCTGTGAAGAAATACCACCACATTCCCACAACCAGGTGTATCTCTTGGTCCCTCTGGACAGCACCACAACTAGGACAGGAATGCCTACAGACAACAGTACTCTGTGCCAATCCCTTAACAAGCTTCTCCTCCCTTTGTGTGTAGAAACGTCAGGCTTTCGTCATTAAGCCACAGGGAGAGCACCTCACTCTGCCTCTGGCTCCCATACCATCCTGGGGAACACTGTTTTGCGCAGAAGCCTTACTGGACTTACCTTGCTGGGAAAGTCTGCAGGTTGTTGTTTGCCAGATGCAGGATCCGTAGGTTTGGGTGTCCCACCAAGACAGGGATGCACTGGTCTGTGAGGTTATTATTGGTCAAGTACAGCAGCTGCAGCATGCTCAGACTCTCCTCCCCCACACATGCAGAGGGCAAGGACTCCAGGCTGTTTGCAGATGCATTCAGGTACCTGAGGCTGACCACAGCAAGTGCAAAAATCAGACTTCACATCATTCAAACCACTCCATTAACAGCAGGAAAAGGAGCTATACAAATGCCAGTGTGGACAGCAGCATTAGACAGAAGGCCAGACAACACTGTAACATCCCTACTCACATGAGGATTTACGAGTCTACAATGACTTATTAGCTATATAGCACTGTGGATGCACACAGCATTTCACAGTAAACAATGAGTACTGAAGAGCCTGTGGGTAATACTGGTGGAAGTAGACAACATAAACCTTTAGTCAGACTCTTTAAAAGCAGGTCTGACTCCTGTCTGAATAGACAGTTATGAAGGGTTGCTCATTTGTAAAGGTCTCTCTCACTGTTCTCCAGTGACCTGATGTACTTTCTGCTGCAATATCTGAAAATCTGACTGGCTTCTTTCCTTTGCACCTGAATTTATAACTATTTTTTAAAGGCAAAGCTCTTCAGGCAGTAACATGATCTTAGAAACAGCTGCAACTGAAGCTAATTCTTCAGCTGGCCATTGGGTTAGGCAAGCCTCTGTGTTCCTGTAATTAAACAGTAACATGGACTGATTCCTTCAAATCAGCTTGACAGCTTTCCTAGTGGCACTTGAATTACCTCCTCATAAAGGGTGCACCTCATTATCTCTTATGCAAAGGGTGCCTTGCAAGGACAGTGACACAGGTGCCACTTTCAGCCTTTATGGGTACAAAGAATAACGCAGACAAAAGACGTTTGCTATCCAACACTCACTTCAGAGCCTTGAGAAAGAGTGTCTCTGGGAGTTTAGTCAACAGGTTGTGCTGAAGGTCCAGCACCTCCAGTGGAATGTGTTCTAGAAGAGGTGGAAGGCTGTGCAGATGATTGTGCCCCACCATCAGTTTCCGAAGGCTCAAGCTGCTGATGATCCTAGAAAGACACAGGGTTTTCTGTTTAACTTGGCTCGCTCCTCTTGACACTCACAGAGTGGGAAAGGTAGCATTTAATCCACTTAATCTGACTGTACAGCAGAGGGAAACTGAAATACACTGATCCATAAAATGTAAACAATGACAAAGCAGAACGACACATGGGGTAAGATGCCTCAGTCACTCTGAATGCTTGGAAGCATAGCTACATTTCCCTCTATGCTGCTGCAGATGGGTATCTTGTGATGCAGGTCTGTTGGTGTGCATGTGCCCAGCATTCTCTCAGGCAGACAGAGAAGTCACAAAGGATGGCTTTAAATGCCTGTTTTCAGCTGCAGGCAGAAAGAAATGCTTCTCAGCACCAACCTAAATTCAGAGCTTTAACTAGCTGCTTAGCACTCCTGTACTATTTCTCAGGCAGCAAATTATGCTTTTCATAACATACTTAAAATCTGGTCTCTTCCATCCATTGATATGCCTGAAATTCTCTTTTAGCTTCTTGTTATCGCATCCTTGTTACATCCTTTTCTTGCTTTTGACATAATAATTTTTCTGTGACAGTCATTAGAATGTCACTGGTGATCAGTTCCTATGTCTCGTTTTAACTTCAACCCAAGCTCTGCATTTCTTCCCTGTCACCCACTCCTCCATTCAATTTTAATACAGCTTACCCTAGACACTGTGTCATTCATCACACTCACACCCCACCAAACACCCTTGTTAGAGCTGAGAACATTTGTGCTTTGCTTCTTCCCAGGGTATCCTCCATACCTTGGAGAAGTCATAAATATCTGCAAAATTGTATTAGTTCCTGGCTCTCTTTTACCACATTTCTCCAAAAACTGAAAGGGAAAGGGGGAGAAAGGAGCTGGCTGATGGTGTGCTGTGAAAGCTACCTTTGAGATCAGCTGTATTGCCCCCTTTGTGCTAACTCCCTATCAAAGGTAACAGACAAAATTTCTGTACATATTAGGATCTCACCTATGACCTGTGTTCACAGACACTGTGGTAATGCAAATAAATCATAGCAGTGTGTTCTATGTTAGGTGCAAACAGCTGCAGTAGCAGCCAAAAGCACAGGATGGAATTACCTGGCCCCTAGAAGTTGGCTCATTTGAATGAGCCAGCATTTGAATAGAGTAGTTTTGATGCTGCATAGATAAAGTGGGTTATATCTCTGTACAACAAGGAATAAAGCAACTGGAATAGCACTGCTTCTCTCTGTTCCCAGACAGCCCACTGTAGATGAAAGCTCAGCTCTGTTTATGAAGGTTTGCTGACCTCGATGGAAGCTCCACAAGGAGGTTGTAGCTCACATCCAAAACTTCCAGTTTCTTTGCTTCACAGGCCCAGTCTGGGATACACTGTAGTTGATTGCTAAAAAAAGCAAGTGGGAAAAGCTAGGCACCAGCATTACATACAGAACAGATCTTGTTTGAATGCTGCATGATGTTAGTCACAGCCAAACCAAAAACAACAGGAAAAAGTGAGCACCAGCATCCAAGTTAGTCACGTGGAATTTATCTCATGGCTAAGCTGTGCAATGCAAACTGAACTGGTGCATAACTTGGGAGGGCATCCTGTCTTACAGGTCTCACCCTGCTGCTCCAAGGGCAGACACAGGCAGCAAAACCAACAACAGAGATCACTGACAGCCACTCTAAATGTTTGCTCCACAGATCCCCACCACTCAGCCCAGTAAGCTGCCACAAGTTCAGTGGTCCCTGCTTGGCTTTTATTTTCTGACCATGGCCTACAGCTGAAGGACAGCCAGTCACCTGGACAGGTCATACTGGTTCAGAGGAGCTTCTGGTCTGGGACACTTTCATCATTCTTTAGTGCTGGGCTTTGAAGTTCTATTGTGTTTAATTGCTCTCAACTCTTTTAGAAAGCTTAAGACTTCCAGAAAATTTTGCAGGAAACAGCAAAGGTGTCCAAATACTTGCTTTAAATTCTGTGCTGTACGGTCACTTACTGAGAGAGTTCTAGACATGTCAGTTGAACAGGAACTGGATAAATATTGACAGCTGTCAGACCTGATGAAGTAAAGGAAATAAGTATGATTGCAGAGCTTCAGAGAGAAAACAGCACAGAGAAGCAGCTTAGCTATCAAATGAGACTCAGTCTGTCTTTATGAGACTCCAGTTCTCTGTTGATCCTTCCTAACACAGAACTCACACTTCATACATTTGCTATAAGGCACTAGAGCATCTCACTATCCCATTTCTTCATCTGTCATGTGGGGCACCGGAACAAGAGAGAACTGCACTTTTCTTTGTGGGTTCCCAAACAGGTCTCACTGGAATTTAACTCCTTGGACAGTAACTCAACACCACAACCTCCCCGCCATTACACACATGCATATGTGATCCCTAGGAGCTAACCTCAGAGCACCCATCACATACAGTCTCACCACAATAACATCAGCATAAGTATTTTTTGATGTGTGGGAGAGGTCAAAAGGCTGTTTTCCTTTGCTCCTGGGGCTTAAAGGGAGAAGGCAGGTGAAGAAGACAGACATACAGTTGCTGTTGGCATAGAGGGCCCGAAGGGAGAAGCCACTCAGCGTCAGCTCTTTCAGCTTATTCCGCTCGCAGTGCAGCTGCTCCAGGCTGCCCAAGGAGCTCAGATCCAGATCCGTCAGCTGATTGTCCCGTAAATCCATGTAAGTCACAGACTTGTTCCCCTCCACAGCGTCAGCTGCTGCTCTCTTCAGGTTGTTCAGCCTAAACACTCAGAGATGAGTTAAAAAGTCAGAAAACAGAACACTGAACCTCAGTAAGAAGAGAGAGGAAACAAAAGGAAAAGAAGAGTTCTGCTGAAAGCTAACACAAAGGTGAGCACAGTAAAATGTGTGAGGAGCAGTGGTGACCTTCAGGCAGTCAGTACAAACAAAAACCTTTCCTTTGCCTACACTACCATGTGTAATCATTTTACTCATTCCCCAATTTCTAAGAGATTCTGAAGAAAGATTCAGTCTAGGAAGCAGAAGCCAGGCCAAGGGACAGCTACTTTGCACTGACACGTGAAGCTGATGCAGAGAACAGATACTAGACTGTCTTGTCACAGCAAAAAGCTCTTTGTCCCTTTCTGACTTCAGCTGGCAGTCTGGAGAATCAGGGCCACATCTCTAGGGCAGGGAGGCAAGAAAGGGAAGGAGAGATCAAAGAGCTACCAAAGCTCAGGGTAACAACATATCACAAGTGGAAACTAGAGGGCTGGGTCACATTCGGTGCCAGGCACTGCTCCCTTAGCCCTGCTTTCCCAAGGGGATTCTGCACACCCTCAGAAACAGGACTGTCCAAAAGCTAAAGAGTCAGTAAGAATAAAAAACTGCACCTAGGCTATTGCAAAACGTACTAGAAATGACACAGCTCCTCTGCTGCAGCTGGAAAGCAGCCATCTGTTTTCCAGACACCTGCCAGCTTCCCCCCTTACCTCAGGTCCACAGTTTTGATGTGACTCATCTGGTTCAGCACTGCCAGGTCCAGGGTCTCCAGCAAGTTCCCTGCCAGGGCTAGTTTGTCTAAGGCGGTGAGTTTCTCACAAATTGCTGGCAGTTCACAGAAGCTATTGAAGGAAAGCCCAAGAGAGCTGAGCTGCTGCAGGTTTCCCAGCTCTTCTGGTAAGGATGTGAGGAAATTGCCATCAAGCCAGAAGGTCTGGAGACTGCAGCAGTGAAAAGGAGAAAGAAAATAATTCTGCAAACAGTAGTGAACATCACATTTAATATTTTCAGTGAGTTTTCTTGTATAGCTGGCTGGTCTCAGTGTGGTTATTTTTTAAAGATACCTAACAGTTAATTTTATTCTTATACACATGAAGTTACTGAAGTTCTTCTATCATGCATGTGATAGGCTTGGAACTGCATATATGCAATATCAAATAGTTCTTAAATTATTTTGCAGGTAAACTTCCAGTTGTGCCAAAGATTGTCAGTTAACACAAGCAAAGGACAAAATAGTACTTATGTCGTAAATGGAAGTTATTTACTTAATTACTCAGTTTTTTAAAATAGCACAGTTTAATCACAATACCTACCACAGGCTGCCCTACACTCACACTTTCAGAAGCAGTAGCTGCATGTCAGTGGTGCTCAGCTGAGGCACCAACGATGGTTATGATCACAGATAAAATAAAAAGAACATACTCACTTTTGCAGTTTGCCAATCTGACTTGGCAGGTAACGAAGTCCATTACAGGAAATATTAAGCTCTGTCAGAGTGGAGATCTCACACAATGATACAGGAAACTCTCCCAGTCTATTATTGGACAGGTTCAGACTCTTCAACTGAGAAAACCTATTGGCAAGAACACTAGTTAATTCACAAACTTACATGGTCTCAAAGCAAAAACATACAAAACCAGTCATAAAGAATTCTTAAGTCTTTGTACACTGGTGATACAGTCAGCTAACCCTTTACAGTAGTTCCTGCAAATTTGATTTTAAGTCACTGATATTTTTCTCGGGGGTCATGCTGAAAGTGATAAAATACCATGGTTTTACTGCAGAAACTGATAACCACCTTCTACCCTGACTTGACAGACTTCCTCCTAGTGACTAAGATTAAGGAGACTAAAATACTCTGTTCAAAAAATTTACCTTTGAAGAATTAACTAGAAGAAAAGTCTACAATTACGCAGCTTGGGAAAAGAGGAGCTGAAAACATTCACTATGACTATTCTGAGAATAAAAGAGAAGAGGACAACAGAAAGCTGAGCAGACTTGCAAAAGGAAAAGCTAGGAAAGTGCTCACTTCATGCTGGGAAGTCCCAAGACCTGCACCCAGAGGTCCTTGAAGAGGATTCCATGTCTACAGTGCCCCTGGCTCCACAGACTATCCCAGATACTGCCCCAAGTGCTGGCACAGCCCCACAATCACTGTGGTCCCACCTGTGCTTAACAAATGATTGCCTATTCCATCCCATTCCATCACTGTGCGAGGTCCAAACAGAGAGAAGGAATTCACATGGGCTGGGGTAACATACAGGAGGTTCTTCTCCAAGAGTTCCTACCTCTTTCTACAGGAAACCCAAGTATTTTTCCCCAAGTAATGACCTCTTCATCCCAAATTGGAACCACCAGAAACTAATTGAGTGGGGAGATTAATATCTCACTTTTATGAGATGACTGCAAATTTCATGTGCCACAGAACTACTTCTTGGAGACTTGCAGTTCATTCATCTCCCCCACCTATCTGAGTTATTGCCAGAAGCTGCTAAGTAGCAATTATTTTGAAGCAACTGTTCTAATATAGGTAACAACACCAAGGTTAATTAGCTTGAGGGAGAGTATTGCTTCTAGCTTGAGATGTTTTGAAATATAAGACTGAGAGGTTTTGAGTATTCTTATTTTTTATAGTGACCCTTTATCAGATTCATACTTGGAACGATCTGTGTAAGAACTGTGCATTATATTTCTCCATTTTGCTTTATAGTCTTGGGGGGGTGGTTTTTGTTTTCTTTGAAAGGCAAAGCATAGCTGAAACTTGGGTTGTTGGCTTTGAGCACCCTGTCATATAAATAAGGGCACAGGCATTTCATGTTTGCTGCAGCCACAGACTCTCTTGTACTGCAACTGAATACCAAAGAGAAAGATGCTGTGTTGGTAAAAGCCTTCCTTGAGGGAACACATTGCATAATGCAAAGATCTAACAGTGATACAAAACACAGAAACTTGCACACAGAACTTCACCACAAGACTGGAGAAGAATAAAACAATGAGGATAAACCTAAAGATTTGAACTTTCTCATTAGCTGGTTCAACTTTAAGAGATTTGGGACAAGTCACAGCTCTCTGGTAATGAAATTAGCAAACACTTTAATGAAACTGTTTTCTCTGGAGCTCTGCAATGGCTACAGCACGTGTCCTTTACCCCAAGCACTGTTTGTCCCTCATGAGCAGAGTGTGGTGAGAAGCTGCCCCAAGAGACACAGCACTACACACAACAGCACAACCAATGTTTAGAATTCATCCCTCTGCAACAGTATCAAAGAAAACACAAAAGGGGCATTAAAGTTTCCAAAAGCCGCAGGGAAACTGGTACTTGAGACAGCTTTGTCTGAGATTCCTTGAGCAGCCCTTCCATACTGGGTGGGAAGGGCATTACTCAAAAGCTTTTTGAGTTCTCCTTCTGTTCCTTCTCCTTTGCCCCAATAAGCTCATGTAGGGATGTAGAAATGGAATGCAAAGGCAACTGTCATTGAAGCTGTATGCATGAACCAAGTAATAGAGATCCTGAAATTGTTGTGGCTCCTCAAGTTTTGGTCTGTGCTCTCACAGGGCACACTGACAGAACAGCAGAGAGGTATGGAAACACCAATGAGCCTTCCATGGGATGACCATCCTCTGCCCAGCAGCCCAAACTGGTGCTGCCCTAAAGCATTCCCAGTTTAACACAACAATCTGGTCTGCCATGGAAGCAGCCCAGCAGAGCTCTGTATCACCTGGTTAAAATGGTGATAAGAGATATGCACATGTCTAACATGTGTGTACACACACATCAACCAAGATCAGATCTGAGAGTACTTTTCAGAAAAGGCAGATACCTGAGAGGCAGTATGTTATGTGAAAAATAAGCTAGGACATATGACAAAACAGGGAGGGTTATTTAATATCTTTTGCTTAGCATTTTCCCTTTAGTTAATTATTTTTGTTCTACTGTTATAGCTAATTGGACTTGTAGAGCTTTAAAGATTTCCTGAGAGGAAGAGATCTGATCATTGCAGAAAATTCTGCTGTTGGGAATTGACAGTCTCAAGGCACTGGTGGCACGTACTACAAGTGAGCAAAGGTTTCCTTGTGGGGCTGTGACCTGAGAAACATCCTAAAAACCTCAGAAATAAAATCTTTTCAAAAGGCAATGAGCAGCCTTATGTGGGCTACCTAATGCTACCTGTTTATTCAAGATTGTGTGAAGTGAGGGCTTCTTTTATGGCTTTTGTTTGTTTGAGGATTTCAGCTTCATCAGACATAGTCACTGCCAGGAAAAGAGCCGAGTTTCTGACATGTCAGATTTCTTGTTGACTACATGCAAGGTCAAAAGAAATTTCAAGCCCCTTTGCTGATCCTGTGAACCAAGGATACCGCATTTTAGAAAATAAGGTTCTGGTACAGTTTTCAACATCATACAATGTATTTGAAGAGAGAAGCAGAAAGCAAAATCTTAAATTATTTTAAGTAGCTTTCCCCATAACAGAATCTATTACAATTCAGCAGTTAGAAAACATTTAAATAAGTTTGGAATTAAAACAAAACCAGACTAGACTCGGCTTTCAATGAAACTGCAAAGAATTCCCACAGGTGAGCAATTTTTTTCCCTGTATACCCACATGGATACTTGGGTATCTCATGACTCTGGAAGAAGAAAAATGAAATAACACAGTAATAGGCCCCTAGAGATAAACAAAACCAAACCACCACCACCCACCACTCCCACTCTGTACCCACCCTCCTAAAAATAAAAATTCAAGCCTCCAAACAACAACAACAAGAAAAGGGCAGTTTTGCAAAGTTTCTCCAAATGCATTTTTCTTAAGGCACAATGTGTGTTTCAAACAGGGGGATTGGACAATATTACTACAGGCTTCCTATTGGCTTTCAAAATCCATAGAGCAACTCCTTGAATTCTACTTAGCATGACTAGTATAGTTATCAACAGACTAATCTTCCTGTAGATTATGGGCTTTGGAATTAACGTAAAAGTATTTTTGTAAGACACCTTCCCTTACCTAAGATGACTACATCGTGCTTTCATATCATCACCCAACTGCTACTCTCTTAAAAGCACATCATTACAGGTTTCCAAAGCAAAGCTGGAGTCTCACAGGCCCTCTGCCAATTCCAAATGCACATTAAGAACTTGCCAAAACAGGTTTTTTCAGCTCAGAATTTCTTCCTACAAACAGTAGCAGCATTATGCTTTCCCTCACCTTTCATTTTATACCCCAAGATGTTCAATGCTTAGCAAGCAGCTTTACATTTCTATTGCATCATGTCTAAATAAATGGCTTATCAGCCTACAAGGCTCATCTCAGACCAGATTTAGCACAGAATCTGTGGAAGGGAGCTCGTTAATACTATAAGTTGTTGGAAACTTATGCCTGCCTGTGCTGTCCAGTTCTGCTTCCAACCCCCTCATTTGTTAGAGCTTCCTGAAGATCAGTCTTTTTATTAACGCCAAGAGAACTGGCAATACTTTATCCCTGGATTCACACGACAAAGACCCCAAATGTAGAAGAAAAAATAATTCTTTGCAGACCTGCAAAGAGAGTCAAGACTCCCTGCTCCACTTGATCTCATAAAATTGTGTCGTAGGTTGAGGTAGGTGATATCTTGACTGTAGAAGAGGTGCTCAGGGACTTCCTCAAGGCTGTAGCATGAAAGATCAACCATGCTAAGTCGCATAGACACAACCTGAAAAGGAGTAGAAAGAGCTGCAGCTGTGCAACAGTTTTTCTCTGCAAGTCTAACAGAAGGCCAAAGAATGCAACTAGCAAACAATTTGCAAGAACATGAAAGAACCCCCTTGTACCCACCAGGTAGAGTCCACAGAGTATCAGTCTGTGTCATTTTCTACATCCCTGACAAGGATGCACAGCTGGATACCAACCAGAACTCACACAAAGCCCTTCTCTGTATGCACACTGGGCACTGCCTAAAGTCTGGGCTGTAAGAGAGCCAGCCTGAAGGAGAAAAACACATCTTTGGCCAAGGAAACTCTGTTGAGAAAGGATGATCTCCGAGTGCCTTCCCAAGGTACAAGCAGCAACAGGAAGCAGTTATTTTCCAGTTCAGTTCTCAGAGGTTTGCAGAACCTCTGCCTGGTCCAGCTGCTTCTTTTATAATTCTACCTATATCTTTCTTCCGCTAGTTTGTTGAGAGTATAAAATTTATTAAGCCTTTTCATAACAGGTTATGTTGCTGCAATACTTTATAAAGTCTTTGCAAATATCAGATCTCCTTTCATTAAACATGTTTTGTTTCAAGGTCTTTGATACTTCATTTGACATTTTATGACCTCCTATATCCTCAACTTATTTCATATTTCATTATATATGTATAATGAAATCTATATACACCCATATATATATATGGGTTATACATATAACCACATGTGTGAGGCCAAAGTGTGGTTGAGCATTGTTATCACCATCTAATCCCACTCTAATGTGAAACAAAGATCTCATGCACGTGTTCCCCCACTGACCTATGATCTCTGTGTGACTCAAACCTACCGGGGCAACCCTGTGAATGCTCAGCTCACACTTCAGGCAGGTTCAAGTATGGCAACAAGTGCAATATCTAAGTTTCTGGGGCTGTAAAGTCAGCCAGTCCCTCGGCTTTGCTTTAGTGAGCTGTGATTAAGTTACTCTCATAGGTGCAGCAGGGGTTAAAACAATGCAGAACTACTACTTGACATTTCTGCACAGGTCGAAAGAGAGAAAAGGCTAAAAGCAAGCCAGTGTGTCCAGAGCACAATGGAAACAAAGCAAGCTGGAGAGTGTCCTAAGTACTTCCTCCAGCATCCCAGCCTCCCCTCTGGCTGCAGACCACAGCCCTGCTCCCCTCCAGCCCCAGCACAGGGTGCCCATGGCCTCACCGAGGACGCTCTGCGGTGCCACCGCTGACACTCGGCCAGCGAGTCGAAGGAGACGTGGTATGTCTGAGCCTGTGCCCCGGCCGAGGTGAACGCCAGCGTGTACTGCCGACGCTTCAACTCCTCCACCTGCAAGGGAGAAGGGACAACAGCCTGCTCGAGCTCCAGCAACTACAGTGGACTGGAGTCTAGGGTGAGGTATTAACAACCACCAGCAATATTATATTTTGCTGAAAACGCAGCTGTAAACTCAGAAGTAAATCCTGCTTGACACCTTTCTGCTGAAGTAGATCCAAGAAGCAGTAATTTCCAGGATGCCCATTTGCAACACTGGCTACTAATGTGAAAGCAGAACTAGCACCTCTTCGTTTTATCAGCCTTCAGGCTACAACTTAAGCAAAACAAGCAGAGAGGGGTTGTGTGTGTTAACACGGTAATCTATTGCAAAAGCCTACATTAGCCTCTTGTGGACGATTCCTGTCACTGCAACCCCTTCTTCCCATGCTACAAGGAGCTAATGAAAAAAAGCCTCACCTTCCCTCCGATGAGAGGCAAGATGTGCATCTTCCCTGCGTGGCTGTCCTTCACCGAGGACACAATGAGGCAAGTGCCACAGAGAGTGACGGAGCGCTCTGCCCACTTGTGCAGCTGGGTCTTCCCTTTGCGCACATTATAGACGCCAGAGAGCAGGATGCGATCCAGCTGTTCCACCTGACATGGCTTTTCTGAAGAGAAAGGGCTCATTAACATTTACTTTACATATATTCTTCATTCTCACCTGTGTGTACAAATAACAACATGGATTTAACATGCAAAACCAGTTGTTGTAAAGAACAAGTAGACAAGTTTCACTCAAAAAAAAAAGTCTCATGCACAGGACAAGCAACTTCCTCAGTAGTCAGTGCAGGAACAGCTGAGCAGCACTACCATGTGCCTCCCAAACAATGTTAGAATGGTTCCCATGCTGTGTCTTTTTAGCTGCAGGTAATTAAAGGCCTTAGCAAACCTACAGGCTTGCCAAATATTCTTCATTCAGATGCAACAGGAGAGCAATTTCAAACTCTTATTGAGTCAGCTAAAGTCACAGAAACCATCAAATAAGTGGCTTCTACTGGGCTTTTGGGGAAGGCCTGGAAAATCAGCTGTAGATGGAAATTCTTCCCCTGAAGATGGCTGGTGTGGTTGCTCCTGGGATACAATAAATTTTCTTCCTAGCAGACAGTGCAGGGCTGTGTTTTGGATTCCGTGTGAGAACAATGTTGGTAATACCCTGCTGCTTGAGGTGTTGCTCAGCAGTGCTCACCCCAAGTCAAGGACTTTCAGTGTCCCATTCTCTGCAGCAGGTGCACAAGATGGAAGGAAGCATGGCTGGGATGGCTGATCCAAGCTGGCAAAAGGGATACTGCACACCACGGGACATCATGCCCAGTGTACAAACTGGAAGAAGGAGGCTCAGAGAGGGGCACTGGTCAGCATGTGATGAGAAATTGTAATGTTCATCACTTGCGTTTTATTCCTCTCTGTTATTTTGTCTACAATTACTGTTACTATTTTACTTAATTTTAATTATTAAACTGTTCTCAGCCCAGAGGTTTGACCTTTTTCCAATTCTCCTTCCCCTTCCACGGGGGAAGCAGGATGTGGGTGAGCAGCTGTGTGGTGCTTAGTGGCCAGCTGGTGTTAAACTACAATAGTCCTTTTTTGTGCTGCACCCGGGGCCCAAAGGGTGGAGACAAACAGATCTGACCAGAGCATGTTAAAACAAATTGCTATAAGCATTGATTGTATTAGTTTAATAGTGTCTGGTCACAACCCTGATTTATTTTCTGTTTTGTTGCACTTGTTCTCAGGGCTGCATTATGTAACACCTTACCTGCTGTAAGGACTGGGTAAAGTTATGCTGTACCTTATAATCTGGTCTACATGCTCAGCACAGCCCTCACCTCTGTGCTCTGGTGCCATATAGTGGAAAATATCCATAATGACACTGTTTGCCTTTTCTCCTTGGAGAGCCTGCCTAGGGCACATCCTTCTTTTCTCCTCCAAGCTAATTACAACAGCGTTTGGGAATTCTGAATACCCCTGGGATGTTGAAACCAGTGTGGTCCTGCTGCTAGGAACCATGAATGTGGTTCAGGTCCTGTTTAGGGTGAAGCAACGATTTGCAGCTGCTCTGACCCCGTGACAAGCACTGTGACTACTCAGACCTGACTGGAGTGGGGCTGCTGCCAAAAGACATGCTAGAACTCCAACAGGAAATGGAGTCAAAGGCAGCCCAGTGGTGTCACAGTTGATATTGCTAATGCACCCTTCTCCATCTCTTTGACAGCAGAGTGCGCTTCTCTTTCACTTGGAGGGATGTCCAGTACAGCTGGGATCAACTGTCCTAGGGGTGGAAATGCAGCCCCACCATCTGCCATGACCTGATCCAGACTGCACTGGAACAGGGGGAAGCTCCAAACACCTGCAATACATGGCTGATATCATCATGTGGGGCAACACAGCAGAAGAGGTTTTCGAGAAAGGGAAGAAAATAGTCCAAATCCTTCTGAAAGTTGGTTTTGCCATAGAACAAACGTGAGGGGACCTGCACAGGGGATCCAAGTTTTTAGGAATAAAATGGCAAGATGGATGTCATCAGACTGCAGCGAATGTGATTAACGAGATAACAGCAATGGCTCCACCAGCTAAGCAAGAAACACAACCTTTTTTAGGTATTGCGTGATTTTGGAGAATGCACATTCCAGATTACAGTCTGATTGTCAGCCCTCTCCATCAAGTGACCTGGAAGAAGAATGATTTCAAGTGGAGCCCTAAGCAACAACAGGCCTTTGAACACATCAAACAGGAGATTGCTCATGCAGTAACCCCTGGGCCAGTCCAGACAGGACAAGATGTAAAACCTGTGCTGTACAGTGCATCTGGGAAGAACAGCCCTACCTGGAGCCTCTGGCCCAAAGCATCAGGGACACTCAAGCTCAAGCCTTCAGCTTCTGGAGTCAGGGAAACAGAGAGTTTGAAGCCCACTCTACTCTAACTGCAGAAGAGATACTGGCAGGGTATGAAGGGGTTTTGAGCTGCTTCAGAAGTGACTGGCACTGATGCCCAGATGCTCCTGGCACCTCGCTGGGGTGCTGGGCCAGATTTTCAAAGGGGGGGGTCTCCTCTAGGCATCATGCAACTGATGCTACATGGAGTAAGCAGGTCACACAGATCATACAGCAAGCTTGAATAGGGAACCCCAGTCATCCAGGAATCCTGGAAGTGATCATGGAGTGGCCAGAAAGCAAAGATTTCTGCATGTCACCACAGGAGGAGGTGACATGCCAAAGAGACCCCACTGTATAAGGACCAGACAGTGAGAAGCAATACACCTTGTTCACAGATGGGGCCTGCTGCACTGCTGCTCAGCAGTGCCTATCCCAAGTCAAGGCCTTTTTAATGTCTCCCAGATGCTTTTTAAGATTCTGTCCATTGTTTATGCTATCTTACTGCCTAGGAATATTTTCCAAATAGTCACTTAATTGAACACTTTAAGAATAAGAACAAGCCTGACCTGATGGAGCAACGAGTTTCAAGTGTTAAGAATCTACTCATACAAAATTTGTATTTAATTTTATCCTAAATAATCTCCAATACAGATGCTGGCAACTGGTACTTTGTTCTACTTAGGAAAGGGTATTTTTTCTTTCTGAGGTTGCTGCAGACATGCTGCTGCTCTCTCAACTGTCCTGCAAGTGTCCTGATGTCCAGAGGCACCATGAAGCTGCAGGGATTCATATTCAGGTCCTCCCCTGCCCCAGAGACAGACAGAGGAACTGAGTAGCCAACACATATGTCAGACAATGAAAAAAAAACCCTCATTAGATGGGCTGGAAAAATATTCTCGCTGTTGGTTATACATGCCCCACTTCCAGACACAAACCATACTCCAAACATTTATTAGGAGCAAGACATTAACTATCGACGAAAGCTGTTATACTGTTGCTCAGTTAGACAGCAGATCTTCAGCTTGCCACATCTAAAGCACTGTCTTGATGTTCATACCTGGCTGAATTAGGCTGAAACATTTAGTTGTTTATTTACAACAGCACTTTAGTTTCATGGACATGAAGTTTGGCATGACACGTCCTTTATTACTGAGAAACTGTCAGCACCCACAGAAAAAACTGCTTTGATTTTGCCAAGCTGAAAGACCAACCCCAGACTTCTAAGCAACCAAGACTATGGGACCAGAAGTGGTATCCTACTGATTGCCACAGCAGCACTGTTCCAAGAGTTACTAAGCAGCCACACCATCCTCCACTTTTCCCCATCTGCCCTAAAACCATGACACCAGTCTCCTAGAGCAGGTCCAGGGAGACCACAGAAACAGTCAGGTGGCTGGAGCACCTCTCCTATGGAGACAGGCTGAGAAGGGTGGGGTTGTTCAGTCTGGAGAAGAGAAGGCTCTGGCAAGACCTTCCTGCAGCTTTTCCATATATAAAGACATCTTATAAGAAAGGCACAGAAAGACTTTTTACCAAGGCCTGCAGGAACTGAACAAGGGGTAACAGTTCTAACCTGAAAGAGGGCAGATTTAGACTGGACATGAGGAAGAAATGTTTCCCTGTGAGGGCGGGCAGGCCCAGGCACAGGGTGCCCAGAGAAGCTGTGGCTGTCCCATCCCTGGAAGTGTCCAAGGCCAGGTTGGACCGCACTTGGAGCAACCTGGGCTAGTGGAAAGTGTCCCTGCCCATGGCAGGGGGTGGAACTCGATGATTTTAAGGCCCTTTCCAACCCAACCCAGCCTGGGATGCTGTAGTTCTAAGTACTGTTTCTCTGGGTAAAATCCACACTTCCTCCCTTAGGTTCTCAGCTGCAGGCTTTGCAAAATTATCATACAGTCCTCCAGAGCTTTCCCTCTAATTCCTCCATTAACTCTGAGAATCACTTTTGTCAGCATCTGCTTTTGCTTTATTAAAACAGGTCTTCTGAATACTCTTCGACCCTTATACTTCTTCCTTCACAGCCTCTAAGCAGGACCAGCCTCCCACACTGACTGAAACTACTCAACTTCATTTTCTACCTTCTTGCTTCCATGAAGTTGAGTCACTGTTCCTGAATCCTCAGCAGTTCCTACTTGACATACCCAAAATGAATTGCTAATTTTTAATGCAAAAGCTCTCCATAGCCCAATGCTTGATGCCTCTCCTCCTTCTACATGAAGTAACCTCTGACTCCCTTTTCCTTGCCCCATAAATCCAGACTACTCGTCACACTTCTTCCATCTGTTTTACAGATGGAAAAATTGCATATATACAGTGTATACAGCATATACACTGCTTTGCCTGTTCTGCACACAGTTCCCAGACAGAAAGGGTTTGTCTCAGATAACGGAGTGAGGAAGCTGATTTCTTATGAATGCATTTTTTGACACTGAACAAATGATTGTTAGCAACTTAGTCTGGATCCGTGACGCAAGAACAATTTTCCATTAAAAGCACTTTGATTTTTTTCTGAATTGCAAAAAATAGACAAGTGAGGTATTCAAAATACTTAAAATATTTAAAATTCCCTTTTTGACTGGTAGCACCATAGGACCACAGGCCTGTGACTGCCATTCTGTGGCTCCTTGTGCACACTGTGTCCTGCCCAAACCGACTCAACAGGCACTCTCCCAAGTCTCACTTCTGCAATCCAATGCCCTGGGTTTCTGATGGCAGCCTGCATTATTATTAACCACCTGGCACCCTCACTCTCTAGTTACATGCTGTGGAGGGATTTGACCAGGACCTTCCTTGCCTGTATCCACAGTTTTTGCACATACGATCTCCAGGCACATCTAGACAGAACTGCAGTATCTTTCTGATCCCACTGGGAGCTCCAAACCATCAGCTGCAATACTAGAAATTAAAGACAACAGAGCAATCAGCGGGCCCATCTTCATCTCAAGTCACAGGACCAAGAGAACTACAGAACTCTGTTTTCCCTCTCAGAACTTAGTTTTCTCTATTAATCTTGAAAATGTTTTCTTTTAAGAAATGCTTACTAGTGGTTTGGGTGCTTGATGCAGCCCTCTATAAAGGCCAATGACTACAGTTCCAGCCCACAGTTACAGCTACAGGAACAGTGACAGTGTGCACACACAATTTCTTACCACTGTAAAAGCGAATCATACAGCTGAGATCAGAGTTTGCTGCCTCTTCCTGCATTCTGAGAGGATCATCAAAACCCAACCCAGCCAAGTAGTCATACACAATCTGAAGGGGTTTTTCTGTGGGCTCCAGCCTCCTGTCAAAACATACAAGAAAGTAGTTTGAGAACACAAAAAAGATTAAACAAGTCTCGATGCAGCTCAAATATGAGGAATACTGACGTTCTGGCTGTTCTGCTCCTTGAAAAGGTCTCACAAGCATGCAGCCTTGGGGCTGTGCTCCCTGCTTGGCAAGCAGCATTTAAGAACTGTAGCACTTGTGATTACATTGTAGAAGAGAAACAGAAAGGAAAAGCAACAGGCATATGCCACACAATCCATGGTGGGCATTTCCATTCCATGATTTAAGGAGCACCAGGAGGAAACCATGACAAGACACAAACCCAGAAACAGTACACAAAAAGCAGATGCCAAATTATTAACAATCCCTATGCACAATCACTCAAAGATATAAAAGAACTTAGATTTTTCTTCCAAATGCAGCTGAGAGCAAAGCATATGAAGAATCCTCCTGAAGAATAACTTCTAAAGAAAAAAGAAATTTCCTACTCTCTTCAGCTCTCACCAGTGCAAGAGTCTCACGCTTTGGCAAATTAACTCAACCAGTACATTAAAAAAGGGTTTCTTAGGACTACAAAAGATTGCAGGAAGGACTCAGTGGCTAACTTGAATAAATGGCAATAACAGTTTTGGCAAGTTATAGCATCCTTCCTCTCCTCTTCAGAATTTAGTACACTTGCCTTTTTCATAAATAAACCCAGTGCTGCTGAAAAGCAGTGTCTTCCAGGGAATACTGCATGCTAAACCACTTACATCAACCTGCTGCACTGACTTCTCAATACCATCACTCCCTCCATCCATGCCCTCCTGAGCATGACCTTTTTTCAGCCACAGCTTATTAACCAAAGAACTGAACAGTGCAAGTTTACCTTCCTTCCTTCCAACATATGCTAACTCCACAGCCAAAACAGGATGCCTACACTGAATAACAGTTCCCAGTTTGTAAGGTGAGTTTTACTGGTTTGTGCATTGCTGTTCTCCCCCTGACAGCAGAGCACAGAATCACAGGACACTTCAGGCTGGAAGAGACATTTAATGGTCACCTACTCCAACCTCCCACCATGGACAGAGTCATCCTCAACTAGCCCAGGTTGCTCAGAACCCTGTCCAACATCTCACTGCAATAAGTGACTAATGCCTTTGGCAACCGAGCTTGAAATTTCAAAGCATTGGTAGGACCTATTTTCCACTAAACTTTCTTGACTTGCATATGTTGTTTATACTGTGTGGCTTAACGTGAAATACTTTATTGCTATATGTACCAAACCTTTCTGCTTCTTCTCACCACTTTTGTTTTACCCAGAAATACACCTCCATACTAGCCAGAAGGCTGTAAATTAAATATCTCCTTCCTCTCACTTTGGAAACTGTCTCTTGGAGCTTCTGTTCACTAATAAGCCAATGCCAGCTAAGATGAAGTTCTTGCATAATCAGCAAGAAAAGCTGATTTATTAAATGCTGTTTCTTTGCCTGTTTTGTGAGATGGACACAGGACAAGAGATTGGTTCAAGAGAGTGTAATGCCATCCGTTCTTCTTTCTTTGCTGACATTTCAGGCTCTCAGCCTTCTTTAGAACGACCTGTCAAAATTTACAAGCTCAGAGCCAAACACTTCTACAAATATGTAACTGAGGTTTATGTTATCACCTTTTTTTTTGCTACAGAAATAGACAGCAGTGAACACAATAACAAATTTTCAAAAGAGCTTTCTGAGGTAATCTTGGAAATGACAAACCTGTATTTCTGCCTCCTATAACAGGCAAGAAACTGGAATAAATAATAGATTGCACCGAACAATGCTGACTACCAATACAGTACACCCAATGTATTCTATACCCTTCAGCACAGAATCCAAGAAGAATATGAGAGATTTGACTGGATCGCCAAATACCTTGCCCAAGTTTCCCTTGGTTGTCCCTAGATTCCTGTTCTTCTGCTATTAAAGCCTTATGCTTGCCTGAAAACAGCTTTTCTAGCGTGTGACCCATGGCTTAGGAATGACAAATGCTTGAGTGTCACTCACAAAAGAACACTTCAAGTAGTCTGCACCTAGACTTCCCAGGGAAAAAATCAAACACTCAGAATGGATTACTGGTCCAAGTTCTCATCAAAAACCATGTGTTTCACTGGCAAAACATTGTGCAGGCCAGCAAAGGGAAAACTATATAGAAGGGCAATTTCTGGACCGAATTTCTTCACTAACTTGATCTAGGCTGACAGGTTCTGGAAGTAACAATTAGATTGAGGTAGAAAAACACGCTCTCCTTTCGAGAGAAAGCAACGTAGTGTGAAACCCAAACTGGCACGAGATCACATTAGAACTGTACACACTCATCCTGTACCCAGTGCAGTGAATTCCAAATGCTGGCACATGCAAGAACACCTGGCTGTCACAGCAGCACAGACAGCCCATGACATCCACAGCACTGTCACACATCAGGGGCTGGACACTTCCACTGCTCAGAGCAGCTCTGCTGAGCACAGGTGCAAAAGCTGAGGACACAAAAGCCAACAAGAAGTAGCAACACTCTCACAATTCCTGTTGCAAATGTAGCTCTCCATAAGCAACAGCCAAGTTCTCAAATCTTTACAGTTGAAATTTTTGTTGTGAGGGGTGTCCAGACCAAAGGTTTCCGTGCTATTCTTGTTTAACTCTGCCCTCTGCCAGAAGGTACGTTTTCCAGATATGAAGGGATGCAAACATAAGGAAAGATTCTGTCTAGGAGAAAGCTAAAGACCCTCAAGGTGCATTGTGGAGAAGAAAAAGTTCTAACAGAAACTGACTTGAATTCACAGAATTGAAGGGGAAACACAGGGTGATCACAAGGACAGTGCTAAATACCAAGAGTGAATACACAAGAAAGGTTTTCCTATTCTGCCAGCCAACTTTCAGTCTTCCAAGTCAGGTGCCAAATCAACCTTTGCCACACTCAGTTTCAGAAAGAAAGTCACCTGCTGATACTGAAAGGGTGAAGAATTCAGAAGCTTTTTGGGAGACACACCTACTTAAAGTAGCATATTATCAGATCCTTAACAGAGTAATTGGTATTTGTGAGCACATTATTAAAGTAATCAGCAAATTTTGTTCAAGGAAGGAATTATCTCAACAGGGCCTGGGACTATCTTGAGCACTCTGTCATCGTCCTGTGGGCGTGCATGCAGGTACCATTGAGGCCTGCTTCCTGTTACTAACACAGGTGTTACTGAAACAATAGAGGTAATTACCATTTCCCTACCGAGAACAGCCCCAGTAGGAAGCAATTCAAAGATCTCTTCTGGGGAAAACGCCTTCTGAGGATTACAAGGAACAGACACACCGTAACCAAGAAGTCCTCACAAAATTTAAGACAAATCCTGACCAAGTTCTAGAGACACCAAGTGGCAAAAAGAGTGTGAAGTAGTAATTTATAGCTCAGTTCTCTCTTGCAACACAACGGCAGTGGATTCAATTTGCTAATCCACTGCAAAGCCTGCCACAAATCAAAGACAGGCACAGCTAAGTAGCATGTGAAAACAGAGAGACTGAAAAGAATTCAAACACAAAAGCCATTTCAAAAGCTGAAAAAGTCAAAACATGCCTCTCTGAACACGTCCACAAGCTTTACCTAAGCTTCTTTGTGACCTGCAATAATGGGTCTGCTCTTCCTTCTAAATGCTGGAAAATCTGCTCATTCTTAGGGTCCAAAACAAGCCAACTTCCTTACAAATTCTTCAAGCAACAAAGAGGGGTTTCAGCTGCCTCGATGGCCATCTTCAAGTGTCCAGCTCTCCTCACACAGTGTTTCTAATTAATCCATCCCTGGTTCCAATAACCCTGACCGGACAAGGCAAATTAGTCTAAATAGCTTTCACATAAGGAGACTGCAAAAATTATTTGCCCTCGAGGACAGGAGTGGCAATTTTATAACTGAATATTATGTCAAGAAGAATCAGTGCAAAGTCTACATCCTAACAAAACTAATGGGAGCTGGTGAACCAGGAGTCTGTAACACGCCCACAGCACAAAGTTCATGCACATTAAAACTCTGAGATGTCTATTTTCAGCTTAAATCAACTTCAGGCATAAAACAGATAATCTGATGCTTATGCCTTCTTTATATAACCCCTGCTACACTTTCTGTCTGCCTTTAATTATTTACCTGGCAACTCTTCTTAGCAAAAAAATTACCAACACATAAATATTACATGACATAACTGTGAAAGCACCTTACATGTTTTGCTGACTCAGAATAACCGTTTACAGCCTCTTAAATAGCTCAGGGTGTCTGAACACTGAAACGCCCATAACACAGAACATAACAAAGGAGTATATGAACAGAAGCCTCTACCCAGAAAACGAAGACATATTTCTGGCTGGAGCACCAGCCCAACACTCCCAGTTAAAACACTTAACTAAGAGGGGTGTAAGAGGGACTGTTACTTCATGTGTATGAATGGAACGACTCAAGGCTGTACCTGCCCGCCCCCTGTACCTGTCCCCTCCCTGCCCTGCCAAGAGGTGAGGTACCAAGGTACATGGAGAACGTGAAGCCCCGCAAACCCTCACAAAACATTTCTCAGCCCTCACCTGACCAGATCTCCATGAAGCTGCAAAAAGAGGTTTTTCCTCCCCTCTCCGTCGCAGATCTCCGACGCTGGGGTGTCCACCGTGCACAGCACCAGGCGCAGGTCGGAGGAGGCCAGGGCCGCAGAGTCTCTTCCATAAACGTACACGCAGCCCCGTCCCACGTCCCCTTTCAGCCAGCTCCTCTCCCGGGACCCGACGCGGCTCCTGCTGAGGCCGCTCCTGCTCCCCGGCCGTTTCGCGTTCCTCTGCAAGGCACCAGAGCCCGGACCGCGTCAGCACCGCCCCCGGCCCGGCCCGGCCCGGCCCCGCCGCACAGGCCGCACGGCCGGGACCGCCGCGCCGACCACGGACAGGCCCGGCCCGGCCCCCCGGCCCGCTCCGCCGGAGGCCCCGGCCCGCTCCTCACCTTCAGCACCCGGATACCACCGCGGGGCCCGGCCCGGCCGCCTCGCGCGCCGCCCGGCGCCGCCGCCCCGTCCCCGTCGGGCTCCTGCGCCTCTCCCGGCCCAGGCCCCGGTCCCGGTCCCGGTCCCGGCCCAGCCTCCCCCATGCCGGCCCGACCCGCTCCGGGAGGCGCCGCCGCCGCACCCGCCCCGGAACCGTGAGGGGAGGCCGCGACAGGCCCCGCCCCTCCGAGCCGGGCCCCGCCCCTCCGAGCCGGGCCCCGCCCCTCCGAGCCGGGC
>JAWWEW010000020.1:20259967-20299744 GCA_035583185.1 Anabacerthia variegaticeps | reverse complement strand
CCCCGGCGGCGCGCGGGGAGCGGCGGGAGCGGCGCGGGTGGCGGGCAATGAGGGAGTACCTGGGGCTGAGGGGGATGGAGAACCTGTTAATGAGGGAGCACCTGTTAATGAGAGAGCACCGGGGGGTGAGGGGGCACCTGGAGATGAGGGAGCACCTGGAGCCTGAGAGCTCACCTGGCCCTGAGAGAGCACCTGGAGCCTGAGAGCTCACCTGGCCCTGCCCACCCTGCACTTACCTCGTGTCTGTCTCCATGGGCTCCCACGGCTGGAGGAGCACAGCACAACAGCCAAACATCCCCTTCCTCAGGGCGCCCTGCAGGTCCACCAGGAAAGCTCTGCCACTCTTAACTAGGGGCTACTGCTAATGATATAATTATCTACTAAAGACATCGTCACCACGGTGCAGTTTGCAAGGATTTGAGTAATGCTTCAGGGCAGCTACTGCTCATGCCCCAACAGAATCAAGCACACTAAAATAAAGTCTCCCACCCTCCCCACTGTGCAATTACATGTTAGAAATGACATGAAAAGTTACCTTATGAAATCAGACTGTGACTAGGAAACACAAGCCAGAACCTTCCCGCAGGCACAGATGCTGCTTTGACACAGAGATGACGGTGATCCTTGTCCCAGAGGCACACGGAGTACGAAAGAGGCTTTTAAGCAGCAACAGAATCATGTCCAACTCTCACAGCACACTGCAAATACCGGAGAAAAACATTCCTCCTGTTCAGATCCCAGCACACCTTTCCAGCACCTGGACAAGCACTGCTGCTAGTAGCTGGCACTCTCTCCCAGGGTGGTATTCTGAACTGCCCAAGCATCCATTCATTTTGCTCTACAAAATTTCCCATAAAGTTTTTCAAATTCTGCCCTTTTTTTTTTTTATTTGGCATCATCTGAACTTGCCATGGCCAAACAACAAGAATCAGAACATCCTATCCCACTGTACTTTCAGAAAGCAACAAGGCACAGTTTTAAATCATTGAATATTGACTCATTTTATTAGTCACTTCATAATTTGTTTCAACCAAAAGACAATACACACAGCAGAAGTCTAATGCATCCCATGTAAATGTTTACATCCGTTAAGCTCCTCACTCACCTATGACTCAGCATTTACTTACATTTTTCACATCTCAAAAATAGGTCTCCAGAATTTTGAGTGCCACCGGGCTCCCTGCTCAAATGGCACGTTTTTGCTTTAAATTTGGTTGGGTTTGTTGGGAGTTTGTATTTTCGTGGGGTTTTTTGTTTGCTTATTTTTTCTCTGTACTGTCAAAGAGGTGGGGCGGGGCTCTATGCAAAATTTAAATTACAACAACAGGAAAGAAAAAGAAATATACAGGAATTGAGTGAAAGTTCAGAGGGAAGCAGTCCAGCAGCTCCTTCCCTCACAGCCTTCAAGTAGAAAATGAACACACAAAAGTGCACGGCGTCACTGCTGCCGCAGCTCACAGCTGGGACCAGCCTCAAGGAAGGCACTGGCACCTTTCCCAGCCGCTTCGGCATCTTCCAACTCAGAGATCCAAGGTACTGTAAAGGTGGCAGTCCCCTCACTGCTATTGCTTCAATGGATTGTTCAAGGCCATATTTTTGTCCCATCAAAACCTGGGCAAAGTCAGTTTTAGGACCTTCCCATATCTCCTCCCCCTTCAGGCTCATTATGGCCACTATTGTTTGTCATTTTTTGACTTGAAATACATTCACTTGAAAAAACAGACATTCAGTATCTCCCAGCTCCAAAGTCTCCCATGCAGATTAGTAAGATTACCAACAAAGTCTGTATCTTGCTGCCTTTATATCCCCCTTACACTGAAGCAAGGAAAATGCTGACCAGGCCTGTAAGAATTGTTGCATTCAGCTGGTGGGGAAGACCTCAGCCTGGGGTTGCCTCAGATGTGCAAATGCTGCCCAGAGGGAAACCCCAGCAGCAGCACAGAGCTTGAGGCACACACAGGGGGTCAAGGAGCAAGCAACGTTATCTGGGACTGCAGGTGTGGGGAGGTGGGAAGCCTGGCCTTCCTTCTGGTGAAACATCAGCACCATCCCTTGGCCAGGAGGGCAGAGAGCTCCAAGGACAACCCTAATGGTCGGCTGCTACGAAAGAGTTCTTCACAGCCAAGGGACAGCTTCCTGAAAAACCCATTTCGGGAACACGCGCCGCCTCCTCCAGCCTCCAGGTGATGAAGTGGCCATTTCCCCAAGCACACACATGGTGCAAGGGTGGCTGAAGGAGCCAAGAACACAGAAGGAATTCATCCTACAAGCTTACCGGAGACCAACAGCAAAATCCAGCTGCTCCAGGGACAGAAAACAAGCACGACAAGAGGGCCAAGATACACCGTTCCCAACTCTGCTGCAGCAAACTGGCCAGGTAAAAGGCCATCTCCTTCCTCCTTCCCATCTAATCTCCCACACCAGTGCTCTTTCCCAGCAAAACCAAAAAGAGAGTGAGGTTTGCTGGCTTTCAGTATGAGTGACCATGGACAATTCTGTGAAGAGAAGGGAGAGCTTATGAGGAGTTCAGGAACGAAGGCAAAAACTTTCCATTAGCTTTCTGTCTGAGACACCCACAGAGCTCACTGAAGTATGGATTTAACATGCTCAGTCTTCAACACTGAGTTTGGGCTAGTGGAGTGGTAAATAGCCACAACTGCAGTGTAAGTGACAAAGCTCAATGCTCAGCATCAGAAATGCACCTTCATTCAGTCATTTCCTGCAAGACTGACTGATTTGTGATGCTTCTAGCTAGAAGCACAGGATCTGTCTCACCACTGATAGCCAAGGCATGACCCTACCACAACTCAAAAAGTTATTTTTAAGAAAATCATACATTGTTCTTCTAGATTTTGATAACCCCATGCTGATGCCAGTTCCAGTAGAATAAAGTTCTTTGCTAATCCAAAGGCCCAAACCTGTTTAATCAGCAAGATAGCAAAAATGCCCTCCAAGAGAAGATAAGCTTACACCACTACACGTGACTGCCAGTGACAGTCCTACCTTATATTACTTAATGCAGTTAAAACCAAAGCAGACTGAACAACCTTTAGTGGCCTCCTGTTCCCAATTCAAGGACAGAATAGTTTTTTCCTTAATTTTACCTAAGTACACTGTGCACCACTCTTATAATACATTTGGCAAGACTAGAGCCCAGTGTTAGCACTTCTGCAGACACAAAAAGCTGTGTCTAAGCTTGCCATGACAGCACTCAATGATCACTGTTTGGAATGCCCTAGAAGAGAACTGAAGCAGACGTGCTCTACCTTCACCTTACCAGCACACTCACAGATGAAGACCTATCCTCCCCTCTTCCTCCCTGAAGAGCACTGAACATCTGAACAGTTTGTCACACTGTGTTTTATGTCCTACACATGGCCTCCAAGAGACCACCCAGAACTGCACCACCTCCCAGCAGTTACAGGAACATCCTGAACACAGCTTTCTGTGAGCTCACGGGGGTACTGGACCTCACCTCTTTGGATCCAAACACTCAAAACAACTTGCTTCTGTTCAAAAAACAGTAAAGTTACTTTCAGTCTGAACCTGAACTGGCACATTACTCTGAAAGGGAAGCAAGGAGCAAACTACAAGGATCAATTAAGTAACAAAATGGGAAAAGGTCTCTTTAAACCGCATGGTCTTTATTTCAGTGCCAATATTACAGATACAACACAAATATCCCAGTCAGAAGTAACTCAAATGGAACCCAGGGGGTCTACAACAGGCTCTGGAAATTAAATTGGGGAGAAGGTCTGGAATAACCAGGAAGAGCAACTCTGCAGCATAGCTTCTGATGAGCCTCCCAGCAGGAGCAGAGCCCTTGCCCAAAGACTGATCTACAAAACTGAATTTGTCTTTTCTACCCATAAACCGTAACTAACAGGTTGAAAGACTTTGAAACCATCTGTGGTAGGAAACCAGCTGCTCCTTGGATCCCTACATCTCTCATATCTCACTACACTTTCTGGGGAAGCTACAGAAGACTCAGTGAACCTGCATGGCTGTAGCTACTGATAGAAAGAAAGAAAATTCAAGTGTAAGGTCTTCATTTCCAAGTACAGCACCGAAGCAATTTTACCAGCTCTTACCAGCACCTCTTTTCCTGCACTGTCCCAAGTTTGCATAAGAACTCCCAAGGCCTCACTTGTTCTTGGTATGCCATCACATAACTAAGAGGTGGGTGTATACAATAATGCACTGAGTAGGTCATAAGAAGCCTCCAGCCCCTTCAGACCTACGGGACGCAAGAAGGAAGAGGCAGGGCAGCCTGGCATTCCCCAAGTCCCCATCTGAGTCCCAGATGAAAATGCCTGAAGGAATCCAGCTAGAAATGAATGACAACACGCCTTGCCCAACCCAGGGAAAAAAAGACAGCAGAAAGAAGGGGCAACTGCTCACTTGCTGCAGAGAGAAGAAAGTTTCCCTGCTAGAAATTCCAGACTTCTCTTCCAACCAGGCTGTGTTTCTTTTTGGGGGGCTGGGGCAAGGCAGGGAAAGGGGAGAAGGGAATGTTGCTTCTGGCTGTGAATGCATGTGTGAGGGAGTGCACAGTAGCCTCCACAAGCCACCAGCCTCATCAGCGGAGGAGAGGAGATTAGTCTTAACAGATATGCTTCAAAGTCAGCAATCGCTTCAGGAAAATTCCTCCTCATCAGCAGGTCTCATCTGTTCCCCATGCCCATGGTGCAATTTGGGGGATTGCCAAGGATCACAACCTTCTTCCCAGAGTTCTTTTGATTGGGTGGGATGAGAATAAGAATGGTGCCAGAGCCTCACTGCCAAGACTGAGGGGGGAAGTTGTTGACTTCTGCTAGGTCCTGCATTGCTGAGCCCTTGTGATTATATGTCAACTTGATCCGCATACGTAGTTGTTGCTAGAAGAGAAAGGTGGGAAACAAACAAACAAACACACAAACAAATTCAAATCTTCATTAAAGGTCAGCAAATCCCACAACATCCATTTCCCCTCCCTTACCCCATGAATACTCAACATAGACCATTCCTGACTGCAAGAGCTTGCTGGAAGGATGTGCAAGGTGAGCTGTAACACTGCAGATAAATGCTCAATCTGGTAGGACACTGATTGGTCACTGTAGTTCTCAGATCAGGTACAAGCTCTTACAAAACCTATAGCACAGCTTCTACCCACATCTCTGTGCACTGGCCCTGCTCTTGCAAGCACCGAAGTCCTTAAATACAGAAATAACTGCCTTAAAATTCCAGATAACAACATAAGAAAGCAGGAGGCAGATCTGTACTCTGCTGCTCTGCACTTGGGCTTGCAGGGAAAGATCACACTTCCCAAACTGGTTGTCCACTCAATGCATCAGCTTGGAAACTTCAAATACTGCACAGCTCAGCAGCACTGTGAAGGAAATAGCCTATGAAAAACTAGAAACAGAGACTCCAAGAACATAGCCTTCTGCTGAGAGTAAATGCTGGAATAGCTCAGAAGCTGCTTTACACTGTCATTTGGCTGTCACCCAGATACTAGGTGACCCTTTGAAACAGCTAAAACACAGCATGCTCCAGTCAAGTTCCCTATTCTCCTCACTCTCAGGAAACCATACACAAAAGGGATAGCAGAGGGAGGAAAGGAGGAAAGGGACTGCTCCAACCAAGCTCAGGATAAAGAAGTTACGCTTTATCACTAATAGATCAACACCAGGGTCAGTTTTTTGTTTATTTGGTGGTGTTTTGGAAAACTGGCCATCATTTTCAATTCAGCACGATGACATTATTTTGCACCTCTGTACTCTGAGGTGTTCCTAGGAGCTGTGGTGTTCCAAGAAGGAAGAATGCTACTAGCCAGCTGTGTTCCACCTCGTGAGTCCCATCTGAGGGGGTGTAGTGTGACTTCTGGCACATTACAGAAAAACTCCTAAATCCTCCAAAGTTCAGAAAATAACTCTCAAGATGGTCTTTGAAAGGTGCTCTACAGCACCACAGAGAGACTTTTCCCATATGTACACAAGACAGAGAATAATTAATATTTAGTCTTGTGGCTTAACATAGGCAGAAGTGAGCAGAGTCCATGGAAATAAGGGGAGATGCATGGAAACCACAAACACTGTGCACTAGAAGACTGCCATTCACTGAAATCTTGGGCTGACACTTGTATATCAGTTCTAGCAGCAACACTTTACATCTGGAGCAGTGTGTAAGCGTTAACCCATGAAAAACTTTAGATGTTTTAAGTTTTTAAGAGTCATTTAAGATCTTAAGGCTGCCCCTCAAAGGAAGAAACATGCAATCTCAATTTTATTTTTCTTTCTGATGACATCTGAGTACTTGCAAAGCCTCTTAAGGAGGAGATGTGGGCCACATTCCTCCCTCCCCTCAAATCTTATATTCCAGTCTTGAAGCCTGTCTCTGAAGGCCATAAAACAAATGGAATTGTAATTACTTTCCACCTAGATTCTTTCAATCAACTGTTTAAAACTACACTCATCGCATTAAAACCAAATTGTGCCACTTGAGAAAACAAAGTTTTGTTAAGAATATGAATCAAGCTACGTTTTTCTGTACAAACATTTCGAGCAATGTTGCTACAGATAGCAAGAACAAATATTGAATATCTTCACATGGCAAGATGTTTGCCTTCCAGACACACCCCCCTTTTACAACCCATGTAAGCACCAGGTTTAGCTCCTCTATAAAGGCCACCTGAAAACTTAACAACCACTCTGATGTAAAACATGAATGAATTCAAGAAAGCAAAGCTGTGAATCTGTTTTAGCAAAATAACCAAATAGAAGGCCAAATCTGTGTCCAGAACATCCTTTTTGTTCAAACCTTTATTTTTCATAACCTTTCCCTAACCCTAACCAAAATGACTGTCATGAAAAACACATCATTGGCTACCCTCACTCCCTGCCTCTCATCACAGATGCATCCCTAACTCACAGCCACTAAAAGAACAATTCCAAGACAGTATCTTTAATATTTCTTCTTGGAACCACTCACCTTTTGTGGATTCAGGACTTTAATGACCTGTGTGATGGTCCCCGAGTTAAATGCAGGGATGACACTGCTGCTGGGAGACAGGAGCTGCAGCTGGAATGTCTGAAGAAAGCCAAAGAGAAAACAATTTGATGCTTCATCAAGTAAGAAAATGAAGTGACTTGTTTGCACTGGGAGAAAGCACAGAAAATTAAAAGTTCAGTTCCTGGCCCTGAATAATCAGTTCTTCAACTCCCTATCTTGTTGTTCCCTACAAACAACAATTCACTGGCCCACCTGCTTTCTGTGCAAGCAGGATCCAGGTAGCATAAATACTGGGAGGTGAGGGCCTACTGCAGTGCACCAAGAGCAGCACTGATGCTTTGTTTGAAGTGTCCAAGCAGAGGAACAGTCAGCACCCCTATAATTTCAGGAGGCTCATGCTTTCCCTAATGCCTTCCCAGGGCAGGTATGAAACAACCTGAATCCAAGGTAGGGGAATACTAATTTCTAGAAGTGAAACTCTCAGAAATTAATGTACTTTCCCAAATTTGGAGAGCAATCCAGTCACATCCCACTTCAATAGTCTACTATAAACTAGACAATATCTGTTTCCCATATTTTGTGCAGCAGCTGAGTGCAAGGGCTAAATTCACTCATTTAAATTAGGACTGCCACTAATCACCACATGGTGACTCATTTAAATTTTTATAAGCAGCTAATAGCTTCAAAAGACTTTTTCTTTCATGCATTCATAGCTGCAAAGAACACTGTATATTTCTTAGAAAAGAAGATTAAGAGAATGATTAGTGCCTCCAAAATACCTTTTCTGACTCCACATTTTTTTGTGTGTGGATTAGCAACTTTCCTAGAAAATGGTGATTTTAAAACACAGTTTTGCCCAAGCAGAAGTAGTCCAATCTGATAGGAACCTGTGTTCCAGTGCATTTACAACATTTACTTTCAGACCAGAAGGAGATGACCTAACTGAGCATGAAGAGATCCTTCTAACAGCTCTGAGCCTTGTTTAACTTGCAAGTTTCTGCCTACACGAAAGCACTGCTCAGGGAGTGTTTACAGCTGACCCTCAGCCTCTCACTGTAGTTGACCTAAGTGGCTCTACCTTTGGTACTGCAGCTTGGAAAACAAAATCTGTCATTTCCAGCTCTGTGCTGTTGGAGGCCTGTATCGTTATTACAGTGACACTGGGGTTGGTGTTCGACCTCTCAAAAGTGAAGTCAATCTTCAGCCCATTCTTGTTGTATGCAGTAATGGAGGGGATTCCTGTAGAAAACAAAAAAGCAGCAGAGCTACAGAATCTGGAGATCATTCTCAACATCACAGTATGCATTTACTTTACTCCAGACATGAACTCTTCTGGAGATTAAACACAGCCCCTTCTACTCCAGTATCTATGCCACATTTTCAAATCCTCTCCCCCTTGTTTTTGTTTTGTTTTACTACCCCTTGTTTCCTCTTCTAGTTGAGTGCTGGGGCACTTTAGGCAAAGGATTTCCATGTCCCTAACCTGCAGCAACATCATTGAAGAGAGGCTGTGATGTAAGTCCATCGAGCAGGAATGGAGGCTGTGCTATCTGGGGTGCAGGAGCAGTTACTGGAGAACCTGCAAGAAATGTTGAACCATTATTACACAGCTGTCATTAAATGAAGAATTACTCCTTCACCAAAGACTGACCACTGCATATTGTATTTCTTTACATGAAGCTCCACAAAAAAAAAAAAAAAATCTGTGTTGTCATCCTCCCCTTTTCTGCTTTCAAGAACTGGCTCCTCTTGAACTAGCAGGCATTCAAATAGAATTAGGAAATAAATTCCTCACATCTCCCAGTCCTCTCTGGGAAAGGCTCACAGCATTCCCAGACTGAAGTGCAAAAATGCTCAAGTCTTGCCAGCTAATCATGCAGAGTCAACCTGGGACTTCATTCCCCAGCTCCCATCTGCAAGCTAACATGGACCTTGGTAAGAATAAGTGTGAAAACTAGGACTCAATAGACAATGAAGAACTAGCTCACCCTCACCACACTCCAGGGCTGAGAATGTGGACTTCTAAGAGATGCAGCCTGCTCACCTGTTAGGTTGAGGTCTCCCAGGAGGTCGAGGAGCTCCCCACCAGCACAGGCTGGCTTGCTCGTAGGTGCAGTGGGGATTACAGGTGTTATATCACTTCCCCCCAGTAAGTCCAACAAATCATTTGCCTAATAAGAGAGTGAATGTAACAGTTACATATATTCAACTTTCTGCTACTTTCTCTTCAAATGCAGGGGATTCTGCTTGTTCTCAGACTGAAGACCAACAGAGCTGCTGGCCAGTCAGAGGAGTTCTTAGTTTTGCTGGAATCCCAGGCCCCAGAAGAGATCTTGTTTCCATGTTTGTGGGACCAGAGAGCTAGGGAAGGAGTTTGTGCACACTGAAACAGGTTGGGGAATCACAGAATATTCTGAGTTTGAAGGGGCCCACAAGGTTAAGTGAACTGCCTGTACAGGGATGAGACCCACAGCCCTGACATTATCAGCACCATAACCAACAGAGCTAATTGCCCCTCTCCTGGGGGGCCACAATGACCTGTCCCCCACACCTGCTCCTAGAGCCATCAGAGCAGAGCTGTGACTATCACCACCAGTCACAACCAGCAAAGATGCAGAGGGGGGAAGGGACATGGTCTCAGCTCACTGTTGGCAGTGGCCAGAGCATGGTCTAACAGGCAGTGAAGCTTATCTCAGGACAGTTTCTGTTACCTGGCTAGCAGGCTGCAATCCAGAGGGTGGAGGTTTGGTTTCCAGTACTGCTGGTTCTGTCTCTCCATTGGTCTGTACAACCTCAGTAGGGCCATTTGTGGTGACTTTCTCCATTACTGGCATTCTCTCAAGCAGTGCTGGCCTGAAAGAAGCTGACATAGTTACACTGTGCCATCTTCCTAGATCCCAATCCAAACAGACATTCAAGAGATGATACACACAGGGCAACCTGCTTTGAGCCCCAGTACAGGGGAACTGTAAGATTGCAGGCCAGCTTGAGGTGGTCAGAAGAAATCTCTGGCATTCTGTGCCAGTGTAAACAGGTTAGCTGACAGCTAAAAACAAAAGAAGCCCTCCTGTCTCCTGTTCTCCTCCAGTACCTGAGACAGTTTTCACTGTGGGGCTCAGATAACAAATCCAAGACCAAGATTACATAATTGTGCAATGGTGGTTAGCTGCAGATCTGGGACACTTGACAGCTCTGTCCATACACAGGTGACTCAGAGTCAGCTCATCTGAGTTCTCTTTGCAGACAGGGTTAATCTCTTAAAACAGGTGGAAAAGCTGGAAAAGCAATCATCCTACTCTCATTAATCCAAATTAAGTTTCCAAAGAGATGGAGGTTCAGCAGCCCCTGAGAGTACCCTCCTGAAATGAAAGAGAGACTGAAGAAGAGGCATGGGATCCTGGCTCCTGACATAGGGAGAACTAGTCTGTAAATATAAGAAACCCCTTGTAGACTGAGCCCCATGCAACAGGGGTAAGCCACGCTCTACACATCTCTTGGGCTAAGAAAGTGCTCCAGTACCAATAAACCCAACAATGGGCCATATTTTTGACCATGACCAGTCTTAATGGGCAGAAACTATAAAACATTGACCTTTACACTGTAATGAGCAGTAGAATACATTGGAGGGAAAAAATGTCTTGTAAAACTGACTGAAGTTCACATATATATTCCTGAAGTGCAATGCCTCCCAAAACTGGGAAGAGCAAACACTGCCAAGCTGATCACCAGGCTCTGTCAGCTGCAATGGTCAACTCAGATCAAAAGGCTCTCATGCTGGATTTTTCTCAACTCATTCATAAGGTTCCATGGAAGTCCCAGGAGGTTAACATGCTCTTGCTCCTTAACATGACTTTTCTAAGAACAATTTGAGTTGCTGCATGGATCCCACAGGGGGAGAGAAGAGAGGAAGTCACAAGGATGTTGTGTCCTACACATAGTGAATGGGAAGGTACCTAAGGAAAAATGTGATTGTGAAGAGTCTTTCAAACAAGGTTTAGAAGTCCCTACAAACCCAGGCAATATTTAGTCCAGTGGCACCCATTTTATCTCTCATTTAAACTCTAAGATGGATGCTTCTTCATCCAATGGAATCTTAGAGAAAGTTTTCATGGGTGGATGAAGTTAATCCCCAGAAAATCTCCTTCAGTCTTATGATCCACACTAAATACAACAATCTGTGGTGCTCCTATGCATCAGCAATTAACTATTGCACATAGCAGACTAATGACTATTCTGCAAAGAATTACAGTTTTAGTTACTGCAACAAAGCAGACCTTCAACTGCTTCACTGAGAAACAATCACTTGTGCAAAGCAATTGTGACTGGGGACCTCTGGATGATAAGGTGTAAGGAGGTGACCATGCTCACTAATTGTAAAACAGGGATGCTGAGTGGTGCAGTGAAATAGCATGCCCTTCCATGCAAAATTTGAGACTTTAAATAGATACTACAAGAAGATACAGTAGATGAAAAAGATGTTCTGAAAAACTGAAAAGTATTGATAGTTGGAAGAATTATTTCCAGGTCAGAACTCAGCTTAGGAGAGGAGGTCAGTGCATCTCTCCACATTTATTCCAAAGGCATTTTAAAATCAGTTTGAGCCTAATGACTCGGGTAACATGGTAAAAGCGACCTGCAGGTATTTCCTCACCTAGGAAATTTAAGATTCAACACCTAGAAGTAAAAATTGGTCAAGCTCAGGCTCAAAGCAGGACCAATGTTTTAGCAGAGAAAGTCTCTAAACACAGAACAATATTGCAGGATACATTAAGTCCTTAAAACACTCACTAACCCTATAGATGGGGAAGGGATTCTAGTTCCCCTGTAAACCTACCAAACCCACCAGACAAAGCTCAGTGTGCCATCGACAGGAGATCAGTGCACATTGTAATGAGCCTTTTCAAACACCAAAACTCATCAGTACTTACCTCATGTGATCATATTTCTTGAAAAGTGCATTATATTCCACAGCTCTCTGCTGCAGCTCCACATCGATGCTGCTGCCGTAGATGGAAACTACTTTCTTAATGCGGCTGTCGGGGCAGGGGGAACAAACAAACAAACACACCATGGAATTAGCAGCAATAAGCAAAGGATTAGCATGTGTCATTCTGAAGATGCTACCTGCTACTCCTGCTCAACTCATGTAACACAGCAGCCCCTGCAGTACCCACGCAGCACCCCTACCTGAACTGTCCTCTCACAACAACATCAGGGGGTGATTAATGCACCACCTTAAGGTACAGCATAAAACAGTTCAACTACCCACACCAGGAAGCCTCCAGTAGGAAACAAGGCCGTTTTTCTCTCCATCATCTGAAAAAGGAACTGGAAAGAACAGCCCACTGAAAGTAAGGACTTCTCTTTCCCATAAGGAGTTTCCAAAAAATGGCAACATATGCAGAGAACATCCATAGAGAAAACAGTACAAACAGCAGACATCTTCCACCCAGTGAGCAAAGGAGGACTGTAAAAGCCAACAAATAACAGGATGATTCTTGTAACCCATGGAAGCAGAACACGTTCAAGGAATACTCCTACTGAAGACAACCGATGCCAGCATATTTGCAACAAAGCCCTGTGCAGTATACCACCAATGAGAACTCACTTGACAGTGCAGGTGAACCTTGTGGAAAGCTTCATGATGGCAGTGAGAGCATAGCCCCGTGTCACAGATGCAGACATATTAGATATCAGGACACTTTCTAAAATATCAAGAACTTCATCCTCTGTTACCTGAAAAGGTACAGAGAGGTTAGGCTGAGACAGACAGAAGCTTTGCAGCAAGCCTGCCAGAGCATACTGTAAAATCCTGTCTTGCTGAATGGCCATGCCACACCTCCTCTGCAACTCTGAGCCTGCAGCATTATGTTCAGAGCATGTGAGACAGATGCATCCAGGTGGAGACCCCGTGGTACATGTTTTAAAATACAGTTCCTGCTCCACACATTGAAGAGCGGGTTTATCAACAAAATACACACCTAAGACCCTGGCAGACTCCTTACAAGGCAGGTTAGCACTGAAACCACACTGCTCTGCCAGCTGCAGCAGCACTCCACACAGCCAGTGTTTACACAGTCCATGCCTGCAGCAAGGGATGGAGAGTCCTGTCCAGGGTCCATCACCATCACGGACATCACTGCTAAGGAACTGTTGCAAGCATTCCCCTCACACAGCCCATCAAGCAGCTCCAGCCTTAGCCAGGTGTACCATTTCTGATCTTTCCCAAGCTATACCTGTATTGGTTCCTCCTCTTCACACTGACCAGACACCAGAAGATCTCCATACTCTCCTATGCACCAGGAGGCCACTTGCACCAGGGGCTGCTGTTGGAAGAAAAACCAGAGAAGCCTCAGAGATAAATGGATGCCTGTATAATAAATTAAACCATACTAATTTCCAACAGCAAGCTTAGCCTTCCTCCCAGCCAAGGAAATTCTCCACAGCAGAAAAAAAGAGGAATGTTTGATTTGATCAAGAATTCTGTAAGAGAACTGAAGAAACTAAAACCAACACAAACTTACAGAAGACATGCCTTCTATGGAGCCAGACAGTGTGATGTTGGCTTACCTTGAGATGCTTAGTAAACATGCATATTTATTGCAGCACAACAAGGAAATTGAAGCTCGTCATGCTTAGTTTTACCTGGGAGTAATCTCCAAGGATGGCTTTGTAGAGCCTCTGCACAGTGTAGGCATGCATCTCCACACTATTAGTTATTAGCTGGATCAGATTTGGAACAGCATCATCACGAACATAACTTCCTGCCTGCAAGAAAAATTGTTGGGTTTTACTATTCACCTTCTTAGTGACACCCAACAGCTGCTGATACCTTTCACAAAGGTATCACAAAACCACTTGATGTGCATGGAAATAAAAAAACAAACAAACAAACAAAAAAAAAACGAAACAAAAAAAACCCCACAACCTTCAGATCCATGAGCACTTTATGGTTGATTTTGAGCAGGCTCAGAGGGGCAGAAGTACAGGACAGCACATTTACCAATTAACAAAACTATATCCAGAGAAATCCATACTATAGATAGCCTGAAACTGCAAAAGGTTATAAGTGGTTTCTCACACAGTCAAGAAAAGGAAGTTATTTTATTGAATGAAGTCATCTGAGAGCAATTCTCACAGCCAACCTTCCAATGGAAATCAATTCTCAGTTCAAAGGAATCTATTTTTCTCTGTTTCAGGGTGGCAAAACAGCTCACAAGCCAGACTCACTTCTTGATGAGCTTCTCAAATTTGAACATGCATACTGATAAATCTCTTCCCACTCCTTTGGCTGAGGGAAGACACTGCCTTACCCAAGTTATCAAGATCTCTTCCCTCTTGTTTGCCAAAAGAGTATTCCAGTTCCACCTCAGCTGTGGTGTTTATAAACAAATTGAAGTAGGTAAAGAATAATAATTAAACCCCAAGAAGAGGAACTAGAAGGGTACAGTTTCATTAATAAGTTTTGATGGACTCCACTTGGAATAATTCCAAGAAACTGCTTCACCCCCTTTTTGTTTGCAAGTCACTTAAGGCTATGTTCACTCTCCCCAGAAAAGCAGTGTACAGTGGAATCAGACAGCACAAGAGTTGTCCTAACTTCGAAGCTAATATGACTACCCTCTGTTACACACTCTTATTCTTGTGTTTCTGAAATCAGAGATTTCCTCTAAAAAACCACCTGGCCATAGTTACTGAGTTTACATATTTCTGACTGGCTGCCTTGGGGCACTATCATAAGTACATTTACTTCCTCTGTGTATTTTAGCATTTGTTATCTGCCAGCCTTTATAGCCACCTCCAACTTGATGATGAGTAACCTCCCAGAGAATTAAGAAAATGCTGTGTAGTCACATACAAGAGAGGCAATTTCACTTACCGTTGTTAAGACTCTCATAATTGTGTCTATGTGCCAGCGCTTGGAAGGAGCATATCTGACAAAGTTAAGAGAACAAGTTGGAGCAACAACTGCCAGCCTTCAACGCCATCAAGAAACCCATCATCATCACAACATCCCCCTCAGTTATTTCCTGCCCCACTGCTTCCTGAGGGGGGACACCAACACTAGTGTATCCTGTTCCTCAGAACGGGCTACAGCTGATAAATCACACACAGATCAGCAAATGGAGAAGAGATGACCAACACATTCGCTCTTGGGGAGTGGGGAGGGGGAGGAACAACACACAAGATGCTCACAATTCCCAGGATGTACCAAAAACTAATAGCAAGTAAAACGACCCCATACTTTTCAGCTGCAAGAAATATTCCAGATGCACAGTCTGCTTTGAACTCTGGTTCACAGGAATCTAGAAAATACAGCAACTCCTTCATCATTCCACGGACATTGTTGCCATTAACAAGAGCAAAACTCAGTTCCATTGCACGCCTAGGGCAAGAGACAGAAAACCAATCAAGTATCTGCACCTAGGGAAGGAAGAGAAAACACCCCACAAACCACAAGTCCAGCTACAAAAATGCAGTTACCTTTTAATTAAGAAGAAAGCAGTATTTATTAATCCCATGAGAATAGCCTTTCACATTAAATGTGCCAGTATTTTCCTGTTCATAGGCAGACAATAAACACCCACCCCCCAAAAAGTAAGGGGGAGTGAGGGTGCAGAGTGTTCTAGAAGCATCTATCCATGTGTCTTTATGGCTGGCAATATCTTTCAGCAATGAGAGCCTATCAGCATTAAACTGACTGTTCAAGTGCTTGTAATTGCTTGCTGATAATTCCTGACACACAACTGCAACAACTAATCCATGTTCCAACACACTTTCTCCAGATTCAGGGATCCAGAAGGGACCTCTTTCCAACTCCATATATAACAGATTCAGATACAGTAGAGATTTAAAGTATTAACTGATACACTTTACTGGATCCTGTCACATAGACTATGTAAGACTTCTAGAACTAAAAGCTACCCCGGTGCTCCCCTCATTCCTCCTCCCTACAGACAGGCTGACACCACAACTAGTCAGAGAACCAGCTCCCTGCTGTCCCTTCTGCTGCACATCCAGAGCTCAGAGGCCCTTCTACTTGAAGCTTCTGTAGTTGATTTTAGCACGAGTCTCTCATTCTTCTGATATTTTTTAAATGAAGACTACTAACTTCAAATGTGATTCATTTCTGACACACTTTGCAATAGTTACATTAAAATGCATTAAAGCAGGCTCACTAAACAACCCCAAGTAATCTTTAAAATGGTACTGCACACAAGCTGCGTGTTCTTGAGAATCTGAGAACATCTAGACAGCACTGCTTCTCAACATTTTCCTAGTTATTCTTGTAACAAGGATTTCTAGAGAATGGTGAATTGTAAATGTGTTACTTTGCCTTTTACCCAACTAATAGTCAGGGACTGAGAAAACACAGAGGTGTTCAGAATTAGGGTAGAAATACCTAACTAAATTGTTATCCTTTAACATTTAAATCTGTGTCCAGTTGATGACCTAGACCATTATTAGAATTATTTCCATCTCTCCAACTAGTTTCCAACTCCTTGGATCTGACCATGCTGGGTTAACATGTTTCTGTTTAGATTTTCAGTCACATTATAGCAGATACAGCAACACTGCAGGTGCATAGGAGCACACTATAATCTTCATTTATCTCAGCACATTATTTCTTACCTTCAGTCATGTTACATGTTTCATTTCTGTCGTGAAGCTCTTAATCATTTAGTTTGATCAAATTAAGCAGATGAAAAGACTTGAATTAAATGGCAAAGGCACTCTAAATTATACCACATGGACCAAAGACACACTGTGACAGTTACATGATGACAAGAGGCCATGAGCCAGATGATCAAAACCACATATCATGTCTTTCCCTCAAATCCCAGCCCCTGAAACTTGCTACCTGGGGACTCTGACACACATTCAGTCAATATATTGCTTCAATGAAGAAGTGCATTGTCAGCAGCACGAGTGTCAGCATGGCAACATCGTGCTCAGCTGATGGATCACTCAAAGGCTTCATCCTTCAACAGCACTCAGACATGAAGCTCAGTTGTGTTTTGCTAGCAGGCACCAATAAAACACTTTTGTTGCCTTCTATCCAAAACATAGATGGAGCTTTGCTGCTCCACAGCCTAGCCCTGTGCTGGGTCTGACACCAAACAGCAACAGCAGCCTGACTTGCTCAGCGTTTAAGATCCAAATTTGTGTTTTGGGATAGATTGAAACTGTAAAAATAGATTACGTGATACCCATTACAGAACAATTAAAAGTAAGTTTCAGAAATAAGACAAATCCGATTGCTTTCCTATTTGTTACATATTAGACTGAACAGTCCCGTTAAAAAAACCCCAACCATCTAGATCTGATTCAAAAGGAATACATTTGAAGAACGCCTAAAAGAGAGTGAGTATCTATAGGGTATCTGATCAGTCTGAGCAGATGGAAAGAAGAGGTTGAGCCATTTTGAAGGTATATTCATGATGTGATGAGAGCCCAGTGAAATTCTGGCCTGGAGCAGAGAGATTCCACAAAATGCAGCAGGGATGCCACTGTCCCCATCACTGCATGCTGTACACTGCACTGAGCTCAGGCCCCTCTTTGTAACACAGTGACAGAAAGAATAATGATGAGGAAGAGAGTTCTGAAAGAAAGAACAAGGAACTGACAGGCTGAAAGATTTAATTTAGAAGAGAAGCATTCCACATAGGCTGGGCAAAAGTTCCCATGAGTGACTGACAGAAACAGTAGAAACTTCCTATCACGAGTAGAAGGAACATAACTGACATAACTGAAGTAATGAGAATCACAGAATTAGAGAATATGCTGAGCTGGAAAGGACCCACAATGACCACCAAGTCCAACTCCTGGCCCTGCACAGGACCAATCCCAAGAGTCACACCATGTGCCTGAGAATATCATCCAAATGCTTATTGAGCCCTCTCAGCCTTGCTGCTGTGCCCACTGCCCCAGAGAGCCTGTTCCAGTGCCCAAACACCCTCTGGGTGAAGAAACGGAGGAAGAAGCCAAGACTGAGTATACAACAAAAAGTATTTCTGCTGTGAGCAGTAAGGTTGCAAGCTTTCCCACTGCCCAGAGAAGCAGCAACATACCACTGTTTAAATGGCAAATGAACACCAAGAAGGATAAAAGCACATGGCAATTGTAAGCAATTTGTAAGTGAATTGTTTGAACAGTTAAGTTTCGTCTCAATTCTACCACTGCCTCATCTACTTAATCTAGAATACATTATTTGGATGACTTAACACTGTTTCATGACAACATGAACACGCCTGTTCATCTGGGAAAGAAAAACAACACGGATCACGTCAGAGTAGGTTTGATCAGGATCATACTGCACAGAGGCTTTCCATCTCACTGAGAGCACACAGATCTGATCTCTTGTTGAGATTCCATTTTGGAAAAAGTCAAGCAAACAGAAAATTTTTTTCCCCATGAAATACAACAGCAGCTTTCCAAAGAAGGTGGCTGCACATCTTCATTGCCTTCTTTGAATTATGAACCATTATCTTCTTACTGGTCTCACTGACAGTTCCCCAGGACTACTGTCATTTTCCCCTGTGCCCTGCTCACCTTCCCTAGGCTGTGAACCTCCAGAGTCTGTTTCACTGCTACTTCAATTACCTTTTAATGGAGACATCCAGATCCTTCAGGCAGTCCACAATGGTGCTTCTGTGCCGCTGTACTGCATTATGGTCTGTCTGCACAGTTTTCAACAACGATGTCAGAGCTACGTATCTGTGATAAGGACACACAGTCATCAGAGCTGATGGCAGCCATTTGATTTCTGTGCACAGACACTGCCCCCACCACAAACTTGGTCTTATATTACAACTGGACAGGATTCTCTTGTACTCACTAAGGAATGGGAATCCTCCAGGGGACTGCCTGGCCTGTTTTCACAGGAGAGTTACCACACTAAACTAGAACCTGCCCAACAACACCCTGCTGCCCAGACAAGTCCCTGCCCCAATTCCTGGGCTCAGGTCAGCTGTCCAGTCCTCACAAAGATTTTGAAAAGATAGGGTAATTAAAGATTAGACCTCCACAGATCTGACACTCAAACTAGCATGAGTCACAATTCCCATGGCTAGAGTCTGCAACCCATGTCATGATGTGCTATCCAACTGCCCAATTCTAGCAGTTGCAGCAATTCTATGTCCAGATTAACAGTGACCAAAGCACAACCAAACTCCCTTGTTGCCACCAGCACAGAATCAGAAAAATCAATCTTTGTCTAATTTGTTAGATCTCCAATGCCAACTCTGATTTGAATAGCAGCACAGACCACTTGAGACAACACAGGGGATCCATGGGTTATTGGAAAAAACCCATGGACCTGATCAAAAAACACACTGTAAGAATTAGATCATACACCTAGGCTTACCAACTAAGAAGGGTAGGGCTAAGGGAAGATTTGCATGGAGAAAGGAACTCATCAAGAAAGCATCAAGCTCAACAACCACACTAACCCCAATACCAGTTATCCCAACAGGGTCTCCTGGAAAGCTTTATGTCAGCATCATCTTTATGTAATTGCCTCTCACACATTTTAAACTGGGTGTTGTCAAAACATGCTTTGTACAACTTACCTAATATTTTTGTCGTTGTTTAATAAGAAACGGCCTAGGATGTTAATGGCTAAGACCTGCAGAAAGAGTTAGGGAAGGTCAGTGATCTAAAAAGGCTGCTGGTCACCTTCATTGTTTCAGGATGATTTTAAAGGCAACATGTCAAAACTTGGTTCTTAGCCAAAAAGAGCTCCAGAAGCTGCCTAGAGCAGAGGAAAAGCTAAGAGACATGCAGCATAGGCTCTCACCTGCCCTCAAGGAAACAGTCTGCAGGAAGGTTTGCTTTTTAATTTTTGTTACAAATCCCCCCAAAAACAAGCACCACTTTCTGAAAAGGCTACAGGCTTATCCAGAGTCAACTGCAGAGCTGTGTTTGGGTGAAACAACCTTGCTTCACGTTCTCCAAACAAATTACTCTAAAACAATCCTAGGGAAAAAAACAAAGACCACAGCAAAGGCAACTTACTCTCAGGCCACTCTCAGATTTTATGTCCATAATAGTCAGCACAGTTTCATAGAGAATGGCATTTCCCACATTTTTACTTGTTTCTGTATTAGTGGCAACCTGGAGAAAGGAAACAAAATAATCAACTCCAACACATGCAGAACAAATCCTCTTTGTGCTGCTCTGCAGAACAGGCAGGGAGAGTAACCAACCCCTAGCAAACAGCATCACAGTTCTGAATATGCATCCTTTTCAGCAAAATTCCACCCAGGATGACAAGCAGCTGTATCCTCACCAGTGCTGCTGAACCCAAATTATTAAGAACCCAAGAGAGTTTAAAGCGCTCATCAATCTCTCAGCTCTCACCTGTGCAAGTATATCATTCATTGCTTCACTAGAATCATCATCATTTCTCCCTAAAATTCTTAGTAACCGCAGGATTCGTACCTGTTTGACAAAGACAAAGCAAAGCAAAGCTCACTGGATGGGAGTGTTTGACGTGGTGTCACAAAATGCCCAGTACACTTCCCAGGGAGCGGCAAAGAAGCAAAACAAGCTGCTGATTTCCATTCTTAGGCAAAATGCTTATCCTGAGTGAGACCTTTATCAAGAAGAACGTGCTTATGCTGTGCTCATTTTCTTCCCACTAGCCAGAACTGTTCAGAGTGCCCTCACTACCAGGCACAGCCTTGCCAGACCAATAGCTGCTGCTGCTTCTCTCTTTTGTCACATGACATGGTAAGGCACTACACCTGCTGCATAAACTGAGGCAGGTGTCTCCCACTAGGGCAGATGAAGAGCATTTTCACAATCAGCTCTAACTAAGACACAAAATCTTCAAATTAACACAGCTGCCCTAAGGCTCAAAACACAGTACTAGAATTAAAGCTATCAGTCACTGTTTGCATCAGTTCTTACCTGCAAAAAGGGGTCACTGATCCCAGACACATCATGCTCTGGTGAATATCCAGACATGATAAGGTTCTTCAGAATACGAACTAATTGGGGAACAAGCTGTGAAGAACAGAGTTGTCCTATTAGAGTGTTGTTCTTTCCCCAACCCCAGCTCTGAAGCACAGATCCAACTGAAAGCAAGTCAGTCTGGATTCTTCCACATAGTTCAACCAGCAAACCTACAGCTGATGCTGTATTAATACTTACAGCTTAGCTAGGGCACAACTAGAAACAGTTAAGCTGGGACTGGAGCACTGTACTGTTTCTTTAAAGTACTAAATCTACATTTGTGGTACAGTGCAAGAAGAAAACCAGCTGAGATTCCCCAACCTCTCTTTTTGTTCCTACCTTTGCTCCTCAGGAGTTACATATTCCCCTGAAAAGGTGCATTTAATTAAACACACAAACAAAAGGAACCCTGAATTTCCTGTCTCTGTCTTAAAGAGGAAACCAAAGGGCGCTACATCATCTTCCCTTGAGACAGAGTAAAAGACAAGTGGAGCATTTCTGGAATGCCAATTAACAATTTCTTTGCCTTCCAACATGCAAGAGTTACCAGGACTGGGGACAGAACAAAGAAAGAGAAACATTACAGCCATGGAGATCGGTTGAGGGCTGCCTGCCAATCTTCTGGAGTACGAATTACAGCCATGAAGAATATCAGCACTGCAGCTGGACTTGGTAGCTCTTTGCAGGACAGCAAGGCTTTACAGCCTCTTGCAGGCAGCTAAATAACTGTCTGTCCTGCTCCCTTTCAGGAATTGTCCAAAGTTGCCCCATGATTCAGGCAAAACACAAATCTAAGATCGTGATAGGAAAAAAGCCCTGGGCTGCACCTTGTACAGGCACTAAAAAATTCTCTTAAGTATTCCTCAAATGAGACAGAGCTTGAGGAAAACAGGCTGATGTTTGGAAAAGGCCACAACTGAGATTCTGGGCTGCCATGGATCTAGAGGTTTAGTGACAAGATCAGCATACAAAGAGCATTAGACAAGTACAGTTGATCAGAGCATGTGGCATCAATTGCAAATGTGTCATTAAGAGGCACTGCCTCACGAGGGACAAACATCTACAGATTCAAGGCAAACATGCACCATCTAGAAGAATTAACTCTTACCTTTTCATTCTAACTCAGCAGGATTCCAAACAGACAAAAGGGACAAAACAGAGGAAGCAAGCATTAGGGACAAGTCAATGTTACACCATTCACAGCATAAACATCTACAAGCAATAGCTAGAAACAATGTACCTAGTAACTCAATTTTGTGGACCCAGCTCTTCCTTCTTTACCCACAACTATCATCCTAACTGAGCATTAGTAGCAGGGATGGCTCCTGCAAAATGAACCTCACCCGACTTTCATTGCTGCTTTGACATATGCAATCAAGGCAAGGGAAAATGCACCAAAGGATGCACCCTTTGAAATCCCTAATGATATAGACAAGCCAAGGAGAACAGTAAACTGGGAATGGAAATAAACAAACACTTTTAAGACCTTTCAGAGGAGCAACTGGCCACTTCTGTTCTACCAGCTTTGTTCAGTTTCTCCTTCTTTAACCCAGAAGTCAAAATGACAACCAAGGCAAGTTTGAGATGCCCTTCTATTGGCAATCTTTCCCATGGCAATAATCATCTCAGCAAATTATAGCAAAGGGCATAAGGAAGTTGGGAGGGTGGTGGGGAGCAAACATGCCTAACCAGAGGAAAAAGAGTGAGATTGACTCTCAAACCCTAAAGTTAAACTGAAAAGTGATGTACTACAGCATGAACCAGGCATGAGGTATCTGTACAACTAGAACTTCCATGGGTATTTTCAACCTGAGTTTATACAACTCTGTGGCTTGGCCAAGTCATTCAGGTGATGGCATAAGCTTCAGTTTTTCATCTTTGTCTCTTTATTATATTTGTGATTACAATGTCACTATGCAAGTAGATGAAAAGAGTGGAAAAAAACCCTAAGGGACCATCAAAACCAACAATTTAAATCTAACTTTAAGTTGGTTTATATACTGCACAATCTTAAGATTTATTTTGTAACTTACCCACTTCCTGAAGGGGATTAAGCCTAGATACACACAAGATTTACACACCTAATGATTTTTTTTTCTTAAATTAAGATAACAAGCAGACAGTATTGTTAAATTCTTCACCCAAAGAGTTGTAAGGATTTTATTAAAAGGCCGTGAATATTAAGTCTGCAATATTACCAGTTCACACCTACCTTTCTAAAGTGTGCAAGCATGTCTGGGCTTCTCTCACACATCTCTGTGAGAAGAACAACTGATGTGTGAAGAACACCTAAACATGGGGAAGGAAAATGTATCTACATTTAACATCATTCCACTGGCTCCAGACACGTGACAAAGATCATAAGAAAACAACAGGAAGTCATTTAAAAAAAACAAACAATCTGTCCTTGAATTCAACATATCTACCACTAAAGATATTTGTGATTGCAAGGGGAAGCAAATAGCAATGTGCTCATGTCTTAAATCTGTAACTAAAGGCCAAAGGAGGAGAGAAATTGGACTTGGTCTGCAAAAACTTGCAGAAACTAAACATACATTAACAGAGACACAGTTGAGCTACATTACCTCTAAGGTCCCTTTTAAATTCAGCCCCTCCATGAGTCTATACAAGCAAAAGACTCCAAAGGACAATATGTGGCAATGGCATTGTGGATGTTGGGTTCCTCACACCTCCTGATTTTCTCTTCTGATTTAGGGAGCCTACCAGAACTTACATGACCTGAACTGGGCCTTCCTCAGACCTCCATCTAAAGAAAGACTACACAAAAAACCCCCACCTCCCACCTAGAAGATGCACTTCAGAGTCACTTCAGGCAGTGTATTGCATAAAAATCACAAACCTTCCCATTTCACCCACTACTCCAAAGTGCATCAAAACACAGCAAGAGCGTTCTTTTTGTCATCTATGCCATGCAAAACTCCTGCTGAGTAGCAGAGTCCTACACATCCCTTCCTTCTGAAAGACATTTGCTTTCACTGCATAGAAATGGGAAGAAACAAATCACACAAATACACCTCGAAAGTTCCCTGCAAACAAAAGACGTCGGAAGTGAGTGCACCATCCCGCAGAGGATGGTGTAGCCTTGCTAAGCACTGTCTCAGCTATTACCGTGGTTCTTCTCATTCAGCAAGTTTTTGGTGGCTGGCAGGAACATCTCCATGAGTTCAGGCACCTTTCTGATGACATGAACAGCACACAGGGCTGCCTGGATAGGAAAAACATCTCTGTCAGTACACACTGCAATGCCAACGATACCCTTTTTGAGAAACTTCCCTTTTTGAGAAAGATCCCAGACTTCATGATACACAAAGGCCTGCAAAGTTTATGGCACATTTTTTCATCTCTCTGTTACAAGTGTGACTAAACAGCATCACAGAAGAGTTCAATAAAACCACCATGAATTGGAACACGGGAGCACTGAGCTACAAACTAATACTCCACTAGCAATGGTTCACTCTCACATTATTCACATCAAAAGTTCTATTATCTGCAAAGTAACTGCCTTTAAAGTGGCTACTTCAGCCTGTCTCCCTGTTGCTAGGGAGATGTTAATGCTTTGGAAGCAAATAATTAACTTATGTCAAATTATGGCTCATTTATTTTCCTTTGAGTATCATCTCCTTCCCCACAAAGTAACTTCCTCCTGCAGGTGATGGGTGTTATGAGAAACAAAAGAATATTTTGAGTTTTTTTTGAAAAAACTCTCCTATTTCTTTTAAGGCTACAGAAGCAACAGGAAAAACTACTCTCTGCAGCTGCTTGAGAATTGCACTAAGGGCCTCTTCCTAGAATACAGCAATACCTCTTAGCTTTGCTTTCCAACCTCTCACCAGATCCAGCACTAGACAAAGAAGTACCCATGCACCTCTTCCTAAATCTTACTGCTCCATACTCTCTCCAAGATTTAGCAACAGATAAATCCAGAAGAATAGGGGTGATCCCACTCCACAGATGCTGCAGCACACTTGCTGCAGAAATGAGATGATTTGTGTGTGTCTGCCCATTTTGAGACCTTAACCTTTCTAGCTCTCATACTACTGTCACCATCATCAAGAGAAGACATCAGGTAGGCTGAAATCTTCAGATATCTGTCTGCACTGTTAATAATTAAACTTTCTCTAGATTTATCTGAGAAGATAAAAAAATATAACTGATGACCATGAGTTTGTGGCTAATGTCTGTGGAGGGGCAGGTGTTCACATGACCATCAATAACCTTAGAGTAGAGTACAAAAACACAAACAACTGCCTCACCCATTGGAGGCTTGTCTTTTAGAGGCTTACACACATTCCTGCTAGCGACAGAGAGGGAGTTTTGAGTTCTGTCCTGGTCAGTGGGAAAATATTAAGCCAGTGTGATCCAAGGCATCTAGTATTCCAGATATTAGCAAGGTATTCAATCCATCTTGCCTTCTAATCCATAACAAAGTATTCAAGTTCCCTGAAGTACCTTCTTTCTAAGATAGGAGTTGGAAGTTTTGAGGAGCTTCTCCACCTCTCCTGCAAGGTCTCTGCACATTTCAGAGGAGCCCATGCAGCCAAGAGTACAGAGTGCCAGCCCCTGCACATACTGCGTGCTGTGATTAAGGTCACTGTAAAGGAGAACAAAAAAAAGTCAATTAGTATGCACACAGGGAAACCGAACACACAAAAGAAGACACCTATAGCTACAGCCATCTCACCAGCTGCACACATGGCCCAAAAGAACTTTCCAGATCCTCAGCTATGTGGGAGCACAACTTGGAAGCAACAGCAGCTTTGAGTGCATGTACCACAGGATTTGCTACTGCTTCTACTTAGAATCCTCAATTAAAAAGATAAAATACTTGGTTCAGCTATCAGGTAGGTATCCAGGGATTGAACTGAGAAGAAGGAAGACCACAGAGAACTCTATTACAAGTTCTGAAACAAAAAAAACTGTATTTTGGAGCTTGTGTGCAGGAAAGAAGCCGCCATGAAGTACAGACCTGCAGTGACTCTGTGGGCTGTCCCAGTTGAAACATGTTCTAAGACAGGCTTTAGCTTCTGCATTTACAAACCAAAGAGCATAGAAAAATCTACATAAAAGTATCCTCTATCCTGACCAAAAACCACAAACCCCACCACTCGCACACCTTGAAAACAATCCATGCAGGAATTCTGTTTAGCAATTCTTCCTATTCATATGCCTAAGGGAGCTGCAAAAAGTGGTCAGTAAGAAGTTAAACCACCTAAGAGGAGACACTATTCATGAGGCCAGTTACCAATGTCACACTAAGCACAAGACAGTATGGGTTTCACATGGTAATCCCAACAGCCTTTAAAACCTGGTTGTGCACTACTTTTCCATCTCTGTTTGGTACTCAGGTTGCCACAGCACCCAGGATTCAATGCTGAAGGAAGTAAAAAATTATGGCTTCTGGTTTGGGAGGCAAGGGGAGCTGGGACTGCACGATGGGAGAGCCAGGGAAACCAGTGGTACATAATCCAATGTGCCCGAGGTGCAGAACAGAGAGAGAACAGTCTCCTGGGTGTAACAACAAGCAGTTATGGCAACATGCAGATGAGGGAACAGGTAGCACGTGCTACTAAATGGGTTGTTTCTTCGCTTCCTTCCTTTCACAAATTTTTGGCAGCTACATAAAACTGTGTGTATAGCAAGTACCTGCTTCAAGATGGTGCTCATTTTGTATCAAAAATCTAGGTCTTGCTATAAAATGGTGAAAAACAATGGCATACATCAAATCCCTTAATGTCTAGATAAAAGCAATACAAAGTGATAGATAGAGAAGTCAAAGGAGAAATCAGTAAACAACCCAAGGGAGGTGGTTGGGAAGCTGTTCACCATTCTTGCTCAGCTTCAGTCTGACCCATTTCCAATTCAAACTCACAACACCCTCACCAAATTCACTGTACTATAAACAATCAAAAGAGGTGTTAACCTGCAGCCTGGTTCTAATGGAAGAACCTCATAGACATGGCACTTCAATGAAAGGTCTTTAGACAAACATCTATCTCCTGAACACTAGGTCCAATGTTAGGAGATCCTCAGGCCCCCAGTTTTGTCAAGTTTCTTTCCAAGCACTTTGAGGCCACAGTCCAAGTTAAGATCAATGTTCTATTTGCTCGTATCTGAGCGGTTTATGCGCTAAATGTAAATTGTAATAAAAACAGAAACACCACACACAACCAAAGCAGACCTTTGGGTAAATCAAATAGAACCCAGCTGTTCTACTCCTGCTCCCATCCATCTTGAAAGGAAGGTTACTGGAAACACACTAATTATCATTTACTAAACTACAATGTAGAAAAGTCCCAGTTTAAAATCACTTTGCTGAGAGAAAAAGAGTTAAAAAAATTTAATTCCCATCCCCTCTTGTCTCATTTCAGCAAAATGACACACAGACAGCACACCCCAAGTTGCTGCCCAGCTTCCAAGGAAAACCATTCATTAGGACTGCCAGGGCAACCTTAAAAAGAAAGCAAGATACACAGCCTTGCTCCTTGACGACTCTTCAGAGCCCATCAGCAGAATCAAACAGGACAATGTGTGGTGTTTGCTCCATGTGCCTCTTCCAAACCAATACAATTTTATATTCTCTTCCCACGAAGGAAGCAGGCTCACCCAATACAGTGCAGTACTACATCAGCCTTATTAAGGTCAGCAGCATACAACAAATTGAAGATACCAGTTTTCTAACAGGAGGGGAAAAAAACTAAAATACTCAAAATATCACTGTCAGGAATGTACTTTCTGATCCTGAAGCCTCAGAGCATGTGTTGATGGAGAGAGAGGTGGTACCCTTACTTCTTGATGCAATTGGTCATAAGAAGATGGACATCCTGTCTCTCATCCAGCAGCAACATGGCACCTAAATACCCAATGCGCTTGTCTGTGAATTTCTGAGAGGCAATGAGCTTGAGGCACTCCAACTGGAAAAAAAAAGGGAAAAAGAAGAAAAAAAATAAAAGACAATTAGCTTAAAACTACTTCTTAGCTAGAGGAGAAACAGTGTGAATTTTGATGCATACTAATTTAGGTCTCTCAGAACACGTTTTTAAAAGTGTACTTGATACCCATTTTGATGGTGTGGAAAACCAAGAATGGTTAAATGACCTGCCCAAAGCTCCCAGCAAGCCAGCAGGAAGGTCAATAGCTGCTCCTGCATCTTGAAGTGGACAGACACTGCTGGCCTTCCATGACCTCAGATATACCAGGTGTGTGGGTTTATGTCAGAACATAAAAGTAAACAATAACATATTGATAGAGAGATCCATCATTAAAAACAAAATAGTAAAGATCTAGAAATCCAGATCATGTGTCTTGCTGATTACGCACCAGAAACTTCTGAACCAGGCTCAAAAGGCTCTATTTATCTACCAGAGAGAAGATCAATGCTCTGTAAGTTGGCAAAACAAGGACATGTGGTGATAGGACAAGGGACAATGGCTTCAAATGAAAAAATGGCAGGTTTAGGCTAGTTATTAGGAAGAAGTTCTTGGCTGTGAAGCCCTGGCACAGGTTGCCCAGAGAAGCTGTGGCTGCCCCATCCCTGGAAGTCTCCAAGACCAGGTTGTCAGGGCTTGGAGCAACCTGGAATAAGGGAAAGTGTCCCTGCCCATGGCAGTTGGAATTAGATGACCTTTAAGGTCCCTTTCCCCTCAGACCATTCTAGGACCCTAAAAACAAGTTTTGTTTATTACGATCTGAACTAACTTGCTACCTAGGTAAACCTTAGATTGTCAGAGACAGTGAAGCTTCTGCACTGCTCTGTAATCTCTGCTGGAACACCTGAAGTGTAATAAAATCATGTGCATTTTAGCCACTACAAGCTATTGTGTGCACTACAGCAATTGTGTCCAACAGCATGGAAGAAATCCCAAAGACAACACACAATGCTGCCACTTGCACTCTGCTGATTAAGAGTTTAATTGCTAACCCATTTTTAAACTTAACACTTTCTTGATGCAAAAAATCCCCAAACCAAATCAGAACATCAACCACAAAGATATTCTGACATTACTATGCACTAGAATATTTTTCTGTAACAGCAAACTAATCAAGGATAATCAATGTCTACTATGCAGACAGGAAAGTAGAGATCTCTGCCCCCTCTAGCTGGGGCAGCAAGTACATGATGGGTTTGAGGAGGGGTCAGACAGAGCTGGCAACAGATCCATGGTAAAGGAGGTAAAGGGGGCATGCACAGGCAGAGATAGAGGGTGTTGGGAAAAGGGATTCACAGCCCCAGCTAGACAGAAGCTTGGAGAGGGCAGTGGACACAGGCAAGATGCAAGAAGCACACACATCACAAGGGTAAAGTTGCACAGAATACTGGTAAGAAAATTAAAGTTGAAGTGCCAGAGAAACAAAATGCTATGGCCTAGTCCCTGATAAGTTCTCACAACCACACGGCATCAGAACATACACTCAACCAGGCAAGTTGTTGTCACATGTGAACACCCAGCCAGTGCAGGGTGACAAACTGGTAAGAAAGAGTTTGAAAGAAAGCAAGTTCAGGTTGCTAGGTTTAAAGGGGATAAACACCTAGAATAAACTTCTCTGAACAATAAGACCCTTCATCCACAAAGATAACAGTTTGCATAAGTGGGCAAGATCAACCAGGGATAAGGTAGGAACACTAGATATCAAGCTCTCATCTTTCCAGTGCTTTCTGTAAGAGAATAAAGCACTTCTGAGTCAACATTTTTTCCTGCGTTTGCAAAGTACTTTCTTAAAAAATCCTCTGTAAAAATGCAATGTAAAATTGATGACATCTAAGCTACAGTATGACAGCCAACAAAGGCAGAAGATGAATGACTGAGGAAGAGCATAAGGAAGCCAGTGACTGCGACAGATACTCCAAGATGTATTTCTAGTACTTTTGAATTTAAAAGATATCAGTGGAGTTTACCCCATGAAAGGCTGATGAGTTCTTCTTTCACTTGTACATAAATACATGCAAAGTAGATACATGCACAGCAACACTAAGAAACATGATCAGTTGAAGCTCTTACTAGGTCTAATTAGTGGAAAAAATCTTGATACTCATATCCATTTCATTCAAAGGAACAATTAAAATCTGCTACATCAGTACTGTAACAGATACATTAGCACAGCTGCACATGATACTGGCATGTAACAAGACTACAACTTGCCCAGCTTTCACTGACAGAACCACTCTTCCAACTACAAGTTTTTTTTGCAAACAGAAACAGTGGCAACAGTAATGTTACTTGACCATTTGTCTGTGCTGACTAGCAACTTCTGAACTTGCACAAAGGGCCTTTGCACATGCTCTAGAGACAGCTCATGCTCATAGTTGTGTACAAGATATCCCAGGTCAAAGCTGAGGATCTCTGGCTTGGAAAGAACAATATCGACCATTTACTCCTGGCTACCCCACCCACACTGTTAGCTGCAGGCTGCTTACAGCTTTAAGAGAGATTGTCTAGCACCACTTGTGGCTCTCCTGTTTTTCACCCAAATCTCTTCCCTGCCTATTTATCTTGTCACTCTCAGAAGCTTCCTGTGGGCCAAAGACTAAGCAAAGCTAACCTGAAGAACACCTTGTAGATCAAGAACTTCCATCTTCCTGTCTCCCTTTTCTACAATCTGGGTCAAAAATAACATACCAAAAATAAGCCAAGAGATGCAAAACTCATACCTGCAATTCCCCATGCCACCTCACTAAGATGGGGATAAGGAACATCTACTTCTGATTGCTGGGAACACACCAGCTCTTGTCTGCCTCAAAAACATTACTTGAAAAAGAAAAGAGTATAGAAACTCCTTTGAAGTAGCTGTTTTTTTTCCACCAGAGATAAAACTTCCAAGTGCTGTTCTGAACCCAATTTAAAAACATCTCTGCTTTGGGCTGTGGTTTAAGCACTACTGCTCTGCAGAAACACAGGTGGTAAGGTGGAGATAGTATGGCAAAAGCAGACTAAGTTGCAAAGCAAAATATATTAGTCCCCAAACAGCAGATCTCATTAAAAAAGTCAAAACTAATTTAAGTTCAGACCATACATGAAAACACACCTCAAAACATCCCAAGGGAACAGCAAAACTTGCACCTAAGAATGCTCTGACCAGGTCAACGTGCCCAAAACACAGAAGGCAGACCGGCTTATGCACAGAGGGCACTGAATTCTGACCTACCTGTCCAAAATGTGCAGGATATCCCAGCATGTGCATATACAGCAGCTTTGCCACGTTTCTGCATCGGTACGTGTTATCCTCCTCTCGGAAGGAGGAGCGGATAGCAGCACATTCCTTTTGGATCATCTCACGCTCTTCTGCCTGGGTTCTTGCTGTCCGGATGGTCCGGATCAACTCCCGCAGTCTGATGGGGGCTGGCATCCTCTGCGAGAAGAAAGAGGTCTGTAAAACTTGCACTGTGCCTAAGGCTTCATAATGCTCTCACACTGCTGCCTTTTTGTTGGTTTTATGGTCTTTTGCTTTCTTACCCTACAAATAGATACGAAAAAGAATGAAGAAAATGTAGGCTGCTTCAGCAGTATGATCAAAAGTAAACTTGAGAACCTGAGGAATTAATTTGCTTTCCCAGAACATTAGAAATGGGAATTGCTGTGATTTGAGCTACCTGACAAGCGAATGTAACATGACTCCCCACCTGAAAGAGGCAGAAACAGCACTTTGCAAGGTACTCTCATAGTCATATCATCTGCGACAGGTTGCAAAGACAGTTGACTCCATAATCATGACAACTTGGGACAGAAATCCTCTAAAAAACACAACTCTGTTTAATAACTTTCACAGGATTTCACACAAGTACTTCAGATGGCCATGCTTCAAAAATACTGCACACTTGTGCCATACACACTTCCTTCTTAGCAGTGTGGAAGTCAGCAGAAAAGCAAGTGGAAGAGCAATCCTTGCTGTGTGGCTGTTTTAGAGAATCCTGTTTTAAAAATAAATGGATCAAGTTGACACCACCCTTCTATGACACCCCAAATACAACAACCCTTTCTGAAACAAAGCAAGCCTGTGACATTACTGTCTGATGGCACTAGAATGAAAAGAGCTGCAAGAAATTCAAGAGCAGCTCCAGCTCATCAGATGGACTATTGATGGAGCCATCTTGACCCCGAGAGCAATGTAGTCTGACAAGTATCTGGTAAGAGAGAAGTGGCTCTCAAACAGAAGCCAAACTTTAGGATTATGTTCAATATGCTCACCAAAGTTCACTTCTGACTTTTTCTGGGAGCTCAGACTACACAAGCATCTTTACAGCCTTCTTTCATCCACACCAGCTGCGAGCAGAACTGGGCCCCTCTGGTAACAGACACTGTCCTACCAACCTGAAAACAGTGGCCATGGCAGTCTGCTACAGATCTTGTCTGGGTCACCATCCTCCCACAACAGTGTGTCCTGCATTTTAAGCATGCCCATAGCAGTCAAAGTTGTACATTCAGGTGCTGCCCTATCTTGCATGACACCACAGGCAGGCTGGGACATGCCCCGAGCTAACAGGGGGCTTGGCTGCCTTCAGGAAAGCAGAGAGAGATGCGTGTTCAACAAGGAAAGGTGGCCTCACAGTAAGCCAGCCAAAGCCAGCTCTCTAAGTCTTGATTATAAACTCATACCTAACACTAAGCTTCTTCAGTCAGACCATGTAGACTCCTCATATTTCAGTTCCTCATTTTCATACTTAGAAAGTTTGAATTTACAGAAACACAAAGCATTCAGTTTTGAAAATGGAAGAAATGTTCTTCCTGCATATGGAAAGTGTCCCAAAATGCTGATATGTGTAGGATCAAGATTATTGGACACATTAATCCTCAGTCTTGCCTTGTCTCTTCATGTGAATTCCTAACACTTCCTCCCATTATGGTGATATGAATAAATTAACCACTGCTATACATTCATGCTGCACTAACAAGCATTACAGAAATTACAGGGAAGTAAGAATCTCCAGAAGAAGCCCTTCCAAAGACCATGCTGCTGTGCCTGCTCATTCTACAGTTCTCCTGCATCCTTCCTGAAAAGAAAGGAAGGCAAAATGCTGTACTCACTGTTTGAGAGGCAGATGTGCTATTGATCTATTTACATAGAATATCTCTTATTGTGCTCCCCATTATTTTTTTAATAATTGGTAACGCTCAGTTTGGAGTTCTGATTGCTACAGGGTGCTCAGCTTGCATTTTTCACATAACAGTCACATAAACCCAAAAATATCTTTCCTGGGTGACAACTGTCTGTTTGAAGTCCCCAGTTTTAAAGCCTGGACTCACCTACTGTTCATGCATATCACATGGTTCTAAACTGATTTTGATAAGCCACGCTCTTCTTGGAAAATTGGGCAGAAGTTATAACAGTAAAAGCAATACTGCAGGAATATTCCTCTGCAGTCTATAGGCAATAATTTCACAATCACTAAGACCAGCTAGGTGGAGGCTCATGCTGAAAAATGTGGCTCCAGTCCTCCCACTGTGCTGACCCCGGCATTCCAGGGATAGTGCACATGAGGCAACCTATCTGTCTGAGAAACAGCCTTCCCCTTTCCTCCCAAGAGCAGTGCTCAGACACATCTGCCTGGCTTGTGCAGACAACGGCAGCAATGAGAACATGCAGCTTTGGGAGAGCTGAGACCAAGTGGGAAAGAGGAGAAGGTTTCCTCTAGCAGAAATCCACACTTATGCTACAACTGTGCACCCTAGTTAAGCTGATCTACAACTTTGCTGCTTCTGAGAAGAGAGGCAGTGGCTGTGGCAAGTTAAAACCATGACTGACTGTTATTTTAAAGAAAGTTTTCTTTAGAAAGTTTTTGAAACACCAGTACACCATCTGCAACGAACTGAAGTTTGGCAACAAGCTGCTTTACTACCACAAGTCATTTTGCTCCCACTTACATCTGAAGAGTTTATCAGCTGCTGAACACTGATATGTGCAGCCTGTGACTTCTACAAGCCCAGTGCACTCCTTGCCACGGGTCCAAAACTTTCTGTAGGTCTGCCCATGGAAGGCTTCAGCATCTTCAGTTTGGCCCTAGACAATGGAGAGTAAAAGGACAGACTGCCTAAACAGCTCTAGTCAATGGAAAAAGAGAGCTGAACAATGTTCCCATGTATTCTAAGTGCAACTTTCTAGGAATATTTTTTTTTGCATCCTTCCCCAGTGTTTAGGCAGGACTTTCTACCTGAGAAGGCAGGTACAGTGAAAACAAACACTGAAGGTCTAATAGGACTTAACTTGAACGCCATCCAGGCGCTGAAATAAATGAATAGTCAGTATTTACAAAAGCCCTTGCATAAATAATCAAAAAGGTACACTGTAAAGATTACTCTTTTCTCCTCATCTCACAACCACAGGAAAGCAATCAGAAGCCAGCAATTCAGAAAGCATAGAACTGATGAATAAGACTCAACAGCCACATTCTGAGGCTACCTGCTGTTCTCCCTTGTGCAATGCACTGACACACAGTTCGACAGACACAGTCCAAGCTGAGCCTGCCCAAGAGCACCTGCACCTCACACAGGCTGCCTGCCTGGAGAGAACAGAACAATTCACAACTGCTCTCATGGAGGACAGCATCAAGGACAAAAGACAAAGCCACGGTTTATTTTCCAACACTGACAACTCCTGTCCTTTTGTTGCACCTACATTCTCTTTTTTTTTTTTTCCCCCCCAGTCAGTATTAAATCATTCAGCTTTTTTTAACAAATCTATCTCTGAATGCTTCCCATAAAAAAGGTCTGGCACCCATCTATGTAAACAGTGTCTCCACCTAACGAATCACCTCACGTGCTTCTCCTTGAAGCCTGAGTTCCACTCTTGTGCACACACTCTTCCAGCATTTCAACACAAGATAACCCAACGTGCTATGTTGCATGGAAATTTTCTTCCCCTCTGCAAGCATTCTCTTAATACCAAGAAATTCCTGCAGCAGGTATCTGTTCTCTGCCTTCATCAACTTTCAGATTCTTTTGCATGTTCATACGTTAGAAATCTCATCTCAGTTTGGAGTTTCAGACGTGCCAAATACAAGTAATGAGTAGATATTGCAGATGAGAAGAAACTTTGGACATGAGAACACTTAAATTCAGAAACATTCCAGAAGAGATTAGCATTTACCTATTCTCAACAATTCTAAAGCCTATTATAATGCCAACAGAGCTTTAATGCAGCAACAGGAGGACAACAGTATCATCTACCAACAGCAGACCTGGAGTTTAGTTTAGCTGGTGCCTGTGTGCTGCTTACAACTTCCTCCAAAGTAACAGATCTTGTTCTTCAGGATTAGGTAACATTTTTGATCAGTACAGGCACATGTTTTTATTCTTTGCACATTAACATAAATGACAAGGCAGTTTTTAGAAGTAGTTACCTATTTCCTCCTTTGCTTTACAGCAGGAGTTTCCCTTGGCTGTTTCTTTGCTAAATACAAGCTCCAGAACTCAGGCCCTGAAAAGAGCCCAGTAGTTAATATTTACAGTGTCTGGTAGGATTGCACACAGAATTCTTCTGTCTCATCAGATCTGTTTCCCCCTCAGAAGAACTGTTTCTTCTCAGAAGAACTTACTATCAAGATCAAAACTTCTGAGGCAGATACCTAACAGATTAGTTCAAGTGGTGGCTGGTCTAAGTTCCTATGAAAAAAGAATTCCAGCTTTTTTCCTAATCTCTGGATTGCATGAAAGGTGCAACCTCAGTGATTCTCCTCCGTCTGTTATTCAGGAACCCTTCCCCTGAAATAATAAAAAGGCATCCTCTCTTTATGCAGTTCATTCCTACTAAACTAAACTGAGGAAAAAAAAAAAATCAAGAAAACAAAAATTGTAACATATTAAAACATTTAGTTTTCATCTAAATTATGCTGCTAAATCAGTATTTTCTCCCCTTCTACGGTCTTTCACTAGTTAGTTTGTCGCATTTCAGAGTTAAAGATTTTATTCAACATACCATGATACCAAAAATATTTGAGTATAGAACTTTACCAGAAATCTCTCTTAGAACACAGTCACATTCAAATATGGTGGGTAGCCTTTTACATTTACAAGAAGCACCTAGTCTTACCAAAACCCACCTTGGAAACGCTCAAGTGCTTCAGTCAAGCTATATTCCTCTATCAGGAACTGGAGTGTAAAGACAAAGGACAGACTATCCTTAAAGTTTGCTTTGTGATCTTCTTGTCTGGAAACTACTCAGGCATGTTAGCTTATGTCTACAATGTCTAATGTGTCTCTATGGTAATGAAATTAAAAAAATAAACAGTTGCTTTAGAACTCCTTTAGGACAAATTACCAGATATTTAACATTCTAACACTCCATTATTATTCAGCCTTGAGTTCCGGAAATGCTAAGACATAAAGGCCATCAAAGCTCATTACATTACTCACAGAAGGGCTCTGCCGTTTGGGGAAATAGTCTGAACTTCCAGTTCTAGTGAGACACACACCAAGTTACAGCTTTTCCTGTAAATAGTATTTCTGGAGCCGGTTCTGTCTAGAAGGCACCCCAAGCTTGAAGCAGCACACATTTCAAACACATCTCAAATACACATCTCCAGTTGCTCCACGCCAACGCACGCGTAAGCAATCACACTCCTCAGGCAAACACAGCTTATAGGAAGTTACACAATTAAAGCCTGACCCAACTCCCAACTGAAATCAGTAGCAGAACTCCTCCACTTGCTTTAGTCTGACTGAATCCAGTCTCCTGCACTCAAGAGCAGAGGGTATGTCTGGACTTTGTGAAAGGAGTAACTGCAACATTTATACACAACCCTGATGGCCTCGATTCCACAGTTATCAGTGGGCTTCACACTTCTATCACACACATTAAAACAAGGATACATTGGTAGTAAAACAAATATACACTGCAAGCAGAGATGAAGCTGTGAACAGAAGCAGAGATAGTGGTATGTGGTCTAGCATTATCAATATTTATACAGAAAACAGTAAACACCAAAGTAAGGGGCACCATCCCCATCAAGGGCAAAGGCAACACAAAAGAGTTGAAAGGGTAACCAACCATGTAACATGCTAAGTGCAACAATCTCTCTGAGGAAAAGCTACTGAACACAAGAGAAATAGAAAGTAACATCAAAAATCAAGAATAAATTAAGGCAGGAGGGGGCTTCAAAATGCATTCTCATAAAAAAAGGCATCAGGGTTATTAAGCTTCAGTCTATACAAAGACAGCTGGGGGACAGGGGGCAGGTCAAGTAAGGAAAAACGTGCCCCAAAACAAGAGCTAAAACATAGTCTCACAAGAAGTGAAGGTCCCACTTCCACTCACCTGGAAAAAAAACCCAACAAGAAATGTAGCACAGAAATATTGAAGAGGCAAGGCAGGGTGCTGCTCAGGGGCTGAGGGGAAGAGCAGAGGCAGGGCAGGAGCAGGACGTGGCACAGCTGTTCTCACAGACTCTGGGTGTGCAGGGACCCCACCCGACACTGCTGCCCCCTCCCCAATCTCCACCGCCTGGGGCACAGCCCCACAGCACAGCTCAGCACTGGGGATGAGGTTCCCACTACTGCATGGCTGTGCACGCCCCCCAAACCAAACAACTCCTCAGCTGCATTCAAAAGATGCCCTGAGCTCCAACCACTACGAACATTAACCTCAACAGTTGCCAACAAAGAAAACACCTATTTTCCTTTTTTAAGATGCTAACAAATGTAGGAAGAATTAGCACAGCTACGCAGCTGATCAGCAGGAGAGGTGCAAGCAGAATTCCAGATTTCCTGGCTTCTGTTCCTATACTTCAATCACCACTGACCTACATAACCTTTGTGTTTATTACCTACTGCTAGTTCCCTCACTATTTTAATCTGTGAACTGCCTATTTTACTTCCTGTTCCCTTCCCTGTAGAGTTAAACTTTAAATAAAAAAAATAAATTAGCTACTACATTGTGACAAAAACCCCCTTCTTTGCCCTGGTTAATGCCAGATAAAAGACATGACACCCCATTTTTACAATCATTAATATCGACTTTACAACTGACCAGGGAACTTCAGCTGGGCCCTAGGAAGTTCTAATCTTCAATTTTATCTGCAGCATCTCTGCCAAACAGCAGGTACAGGTTGTACCAATACCTGTGATATCAGCAGATTCACTTGTACTCATGTTACTGTAGCTCTGTTTCTCGTTACAGCCTCATCATGTTTTTACTTATTAACTTCAAAACTTTCCTCTAATAAACTAATGCTGGCACCAAGGCAGAGCAGACCCTTTTCCCTAGAAAAGAGCTGATTATCATCTAGAACAAACTAACATCACCTTCAGTCAGAAGAGTTTGCCCTGTCCCTAAAAAATACGAAGAGGTCAAACAACCCATCTCCTGAAGTTACCCACTGCCAACTCACAAATACAAATATTCACACTAGAGAGGCACAAGCAGCTTTACTGAGTGAGTGCCATGAGCTTTAGCAGCAGTTCAGACTTCCACCAGCCCTCACACTTGGAACCTGAACTACACAAAGCAGGGCAGGCTGTGTGTGCCTGAGAACAGACAACCTGAGCTCCTTTGCTGCTGTCCAAAACCTCCTGACACCATGGCTCACACACTCACTTAGCCTGTTGTACAGTGATGCCACTACAGAATTCTGTACACAAAGAAGCTACCAAGAATCAGAACATTTCTGTAGCCCTCACTCTCTCACAGAACACCACAAAGGTACTACAGGATCCCCCAATCCCTACCATGCCACCTTGAGCAAAACAGAGCAGCAGTCACGGGAACAGAAAAGCAAAGAGAAGAAGGAAGATAAAATGGGAGTTTTTTTATCAGAAAAGGAGGAAATCTGAAAGCCATTCTACACACTGGAAACACTAAAGTTGGATCCCTTCACTAAACAATTACCCCAGACCTTCCCCTTCTCAAGTCATAGGAATTTAAATACCTTTCCCCTCCTTCTCCCAGCCCAGAAGAATAAAAGGGTCCACACTGAACCCCTCAGAAAAAAACCACAAAATCTCCTGCCTTTGCTGAGATTTTAAGTACCTAGTAAGTTTTCAAATCATGTGCCAAATAGGAATGCATATGAGTAGGCAAAAGCAAAAATTTGGCAACAGAATGGGACATGCAAACAAAGGGGAAAATACGAGTGTAGTTTAGAGGAGCAGCGGTGGGGAAACAGGGGTACAAAGAGCTGCTGGGCTCTATCACTCAGAAGTGGAACAGAAAAAAGAGGCAAACAGAACACACCACAAAGTTCTCTGCCATTTTAAATGTGGGATGCTGGGGGCACTAGGTAAAGGAAAAAACATGTATTTTGCTCTGTTTAAGCCACTCTGGGTCAAACACCTTCCAGCCACGCGTGTGACATGCCACCCTTCCAAAGGGCTTCCCCTGGGACTCTGTGCTGCCCCATTCACTCTTCAAAATCAGAAACGGAAATACATCACTCACAACACAATAAAAGGCACACCTGTTCCACCTGCTAACTTTAGAAACAATATCTACTAATAAAAACATAAGAAACCGTCTGTGTTATAGTTCGTGCGAGAAGAGAACCAAGGCAGCCTTGAGCAAAGGACTTGAAGCCGCCCTGGCAGAGCGGCCGCGGGACCGCAGCTCCCCGCAAATGCCTCCAGTCAGGCCGTGCATCTCCGGCGGGCACTAAACCCAGGGCGGCACATCCACCCTGCGAGCACGGCGAGCGCCGGAGCGGCTGCACGGCGCGGGCGGCGGAGCACCGGGGGAGGCCGGGAGCGGGTCCCGCGGGCACCGCCACGGCAACAGGCCCCGCACGGGGCAGCTCCCAGCCCGCGCTGCCGAGCGCCGGGCGCGGGGCAGAGCCCGCACCGGGGCCTGCCGGGCCGAGAGCGGCCGAGGCGGGCGCGGGACGCTCCCGGC
>JAWWEW010000020.1:20236771-20259299 GCA_035583185.1 Anabacerthia variegaticeps | reverse complement strand
GCGGAAAAGGCTCCTCGCACTACTTTTCGTGGCGGAAGCAGCGGCGAGGCCGGCCTGGCGGGGAGCAGTGAGTCTGCACCGTGGCAGTCGCTGATGACGTCACGGGGGGCGGCCCGGCGGCGCGCGCTCCCCGCGGCGGGGCCGGGCGGCTCCCACGGCCCGCGCCCCACGTTCCGGCACCGCTCCCCGCCCGCCGCGGCCTCGCCCCGTTCAAGTGTCCGCCGGCGGCCGGAGGAGCTCAATGGGCGGCGGGGAACGAGGCGCCTCGGGAAGGCGGTGTAGAGCCGCCCCCGCCCTGGGCAGCTCTTCTGTCCGCCCTTCCAGGACCCTTTGTCACTTGAACGATCACCGACTGCCGACAAACTGCCCTCTGCGGGGGTACGGCCAGCAGCGCGGGGCGGGCCTAGCACTGCGGGGATACGAGAGAGGGAGCAAGCCCGTTCAGACCGCAGGCTCCCGTAGGGGAGCCGGGCCGCGCAGCCGCGGGGCCCGCGCTCCCGTCCAGCCGCCGGGAGGGCCCTCGTGAAGCGCGGGACGGACAGACGGCCCCGCGCTGCCGCGGGTGACGGCACCGTGAGGCCGGGCACGGGCCCGTCCCGGACGCGGCCGGTTGCCACGGCAACGGCGCTGCAGCTGCGCCGTGACGTCATCCGGGCGCGGCGGCGTCACGACCCCTGCGCGCGGGTGAGGCACTTCCGGTGGTCCGCGCGCGCGTCAGCGCCGTGTGCCGCGTCATCGCCGTGCGCCGTGCGCGGGGAGGAGCCGGTGTGGGCACCGGGCGGGCCCGCGGGGCTGGGCCGGGCCATGGCGGGTGAGCCGCGGGCACCGGGCGGGGCCGTGGGGCGCAGCGCGGCCGGGGCTCCGGGGCCGGGGCGGGGGCGGCGACCGGGCTGGGGCGTCCATCGTCCGCGGGGTTCGGGTCCTGGGCCGGGCGCCGCCGCCGTGCCCGTGGCCGGGACTGACGGCTCCCTCTGTTCCTGGCGCAGGTGAGGCGGCGGCTGGCGGCGCGGATCCGGGAGCCCGCGCGTGGCAGCCCCGGCGGGTGCCCCCATGACCGAGCGTGGCGGCCGGGGCAGCCGGGACACCGCGGGGCGCCATGAGAGCGGGCCACGAGCGGAGCCAGGAGTGCCTCCCGCCGAAGAAGCGGGACCTGCCCGCCGCCAACGCAGGCACCGAGGCGGGACGGGCGGGGGGCGCCCAGGGCTCGGGCGAGGGCCCCGAGTGGGCCCGGACGGCCGGGCCGGGTCCCGCCGCCCCGCGCTACGGCCCCGGTGAGGCCCCCGAGGCGGCGGCGGGGCTGACGGTGGACCAGTACGGGATGCTCTACAAAGTGGCTGCACCGCCTGCCACCTTCTCCCCCACGGGCCTGCACCCCGTGGTGAACGTGAGCCCCCTTTCCCCCGCCTTCAACGTGAGCTCGCCCATCATCCAGCACCCGGGAGTGCCCTTCCCTCCCATCCACTACGCGCAGATCCCTCCGGCCTCCCTGCAGCTCATCGGTTCCCACTACACAGTGCCCTACGCTGTCCCTCCTGCCTTCCTGCCTGCTCCTCTCCTGTCTCCTTCCGCCAACCTCACGGCCCCGCACGTCCCCCACTTTGTGCCATATGCCTCCCTGTTCACGGAAGAAGCTGCTGCTTCCCCCCAGACTACCTCTCCCACCCACGGCTTCAACAAATCCGCCTCTGCAGCCTCTCCCGGGCAGATCGAGCACCAGGCTGTGCCCCAGCGGCTGGACATGGCCCCGGGCAGAATTCCCGTTTATTACCAGATGTCCCGCCTCCCCCCAGGGTATGCAGCCTATGAGCCGCCCGCAGCAGGCGGCAGCCCCGTGTCCCCTCAGCCGGACAGCCAGCTGAGCTCGGAGGTGGCCGCGGCCAACGGTGGGCAGAGGCGCCTGGAGCAGAGCGTGGCCAGGAGGAGCAGCGAGGCCGTGGACTCTGCCGGCAGCGCGGCCGAGGACTGTCAGCCCCCGGGGGCTGCAGCGGGATGTGCGGGTGACGGACAGTTCCCTCCAGGTTACCAGATGCTGGGAAGGGAGATCTCTGTGCCAGCTCACAGGAGCACCCCAGACGCCGATCTGGAGGTTCAGAGGGTGGTGGGAGTGTTGGCATCTCAGGATTATCATGTTCTGGCGGCCCAGCGGAAAGATGACCTAAGCCCTTTGAACCTTTGCCATAATAGCCCTGATGGGCAGGAAGACATGCTGAGGAACACCATGGATAGGGCTGGGAACAGCCAGTCCCGGAGCCCGCGTGGAATGTCCCCCGAGGAGACTGTCAGACAGTTAACCAAAGGAATGGTGATAGCCAACGGCAAGCCAGTCCTTGTTCCCGTTGGGTCTGAGCCCGTCAGGTCTTCCACATCAGAAGCCCTGGTGAGGCAGAGCCCTGATGCACAGGCTCGAGGAAGTGTGCTCGAAAAGGAGCTGGCCCAGCTGCAGCCACCCAGCTCCTCCCAGCTGCCCTCTCACTTCATGAGAGGAGCCATCATCCAGCTGGCAACGGGAGAGCTGAAGCGGGTGGAGGACCTGCAGACTCAAGACTTTGTTCGCAGTGCGGAGGTGAGTGGTGGCCTGAAGATCGACTCCAGCACTGTGGTGGATATTCAGGAAAGCCAGTGGCCTGGGCTTGTCACACTGCATTTTGTGGTGGGGGAGCAACAAAGTAAAGTGAGCATTGATGTGCCCCCGGAGCATCCCTTCTTTGTGTATGGCCAGGGCTGGTCCTCCTGCAGCCCGGGCCGGACTGCTCAGCTCTTTGCTTTGCCCTGTCACAGGCTGCAAGTGGGGGATGTCTGCATATCAATCAGTTTACAGAGCATGAATGGCAACTCTGCTTCTCAGGCCAACTCCCCTGTCACAGATCAGCTGGGATCTGCTAGGGAGAGATCGGAACGAACAGCTCAGGGGCCCCGAGAGCCATCTGACAGAGCTGCTGAAAGGAAGAGCCACACAGACAGGGACAGTGTGGCCCAGAGTGCTCGTGCAGAGCCCTCTCAGCCTGAGGCTGGCAGTCAGCACTGCTGGACAGCCCCAGGCTTCCAAAGATACAACGTGCAGGCGGAGAAGCCTCGGCCCGCTCTGCTCCGTCCCTCTTTCATTCCCCAGGAGGTGAAGCTGTCTATCGAAGGGCGCTCCAATGCGGGGAAGTGATCTTTTGGAGGCGTGAGCTGGGGCAGCCCCAGCAGGTGAGCCTCACCCTCAGGTGGAGGAATTGCACAGACTCTGTGACAGGTTCACCAGCAAGGCTGCTCTCTGCCCTGCAGGACTGGCTCCATTCCAGTTCTGTGGCTGACCAGTCCCTCTTGGGGAGTCAGGAGGGCTCCAGCGCCTCAGGGAGCAGCGACAGGCTTCGCTGGGGTGGGGAGCAGGGACGTGCTCGTGAGCATGCAATGAGAGCATTCCAGAGGCTGGAGGCTGGGGCTTCCTCCCACCTCCAGGGATAACTGACTCCCTGCGGGGCAGGGGCTGAGCATTCAGGACAGGTGGGGAGATGAGGAGGGCAGACACGGCTTAAGGTAGCAGATAAAATTGCTGAAGATTTTATTCCTCCTTTCTCATGATGGGGAGAGACGGGTCCCCACTGGAGTTCGGGGGCTCTACTCCCAGTATCCCCTTTCTTCACACATGCACTTTAAAAGGACCGTTCACTGACGGAGCTCTCAAGGGCAGGATGGAGGTGCTTCTCTGGTGGTTCTGATTAATGTCTCTTCCACTGAATCCAACTACTCTTTCTTCTTGCAAAGAATGTACAGATTTGAATGGTTCACAGAAGTTCAAGAGGAAGGACCAAAAGGATGGGTTTGGGTGTAGGTGAATAAGGAACTTGACCACTTGGGATGGGACACAAGTTGGGATGGGAGACATTTCATTTCCTGCTATAAAATACATTTAATTGTTTGCCACCAAATCAAGTCTTTCCTCCCATGATAGTAACTTTAAAATCCCGGGCTTATAAATTTGCAGAGGCTTAGCCTAGGGATGAATGGGGTTGGGGTTTTTTGTTTGTTTGGATTGGGGGTTTTATTATTTTGTTGGTTTGTATTTTTTTAAAGCTGGAGTAAAATATATTCAGCATTCTCTAGGGAAGATGAAAACATCCTTTTTCTGTGAGATGACCAAGGCTATTTTGTAATTGTTGCAAAAAAACCCATTGTGGATGGCTAATTCTGCCCTGCAGGCAGTTTCCCAAATAAGCTCTAGACAAGAGACAAGTGTTTGTGCATGTGCAGGCAAGGTACAAAGTTTCTGCTAAGTACAGTTCTGTGATTAACGTGGGGCTCTAAAAATATCACAGCATCACAGGGCATTTTTGGGGTGGTTTTGTTAGTTTTTCTGATGCTTCACTTTGGAGTTCCTCTGTAGAACAACATGATAAAATCAAGAGTAGTCTTTTTCATGGTGAGATTTAATACAATTGTGTATGAATACCTCATTGTGGTGATAACACTCTATTGAGTGAAGGCTCCTGTAGTTACACTAATCTGCCCTCTCTGATGGTGTGTTATGACACACCAGCTCTAACTGCTCAGCTAGGATAAAGAATGGTCACTGTTCTGGGGAGGAAAGGGTTTTCATTGACTTATCCTGGGTTAAGTATTCCTTTTGTTCAGGTGCCCATCTCTGTGCTAGGACCAGGCTTTGGAGAGGGCTTTTCTCAGTGTGCAGAGCCCTGATGTCCAGCGTGCTGTTTCTGTGTCCCTACTCTCATCTTCCCGAAGCTTCTGTCAGGTGTGCCTGACTCCTGGGGCACCGCTCCTCTCTGTCACAGAATGGTGTGTGGCAGCACCTCTCCCTGCAGCGGTGCTGGCTGAGGGCTGTTCTGCCCTTGCCAGGAGTGTGTCCTGTAACTGGCTGGCTTCTGCTGACTGTGTGTTGGGCAGGTGCTCTGCCTGGATATTAGGCAAGGTAGAGAGTCTCCAGAATGTCCCTTCCCTCCCAGTCCTGTTTTCCTAGCACGTTGTTAGCCATTTCTGTTGCCTTTGAAATGCCTGCACCGGGACAGACTCTCTTCAGGCCTTAGGTGAGATATGTGCTAATCATGCCTTCAGTGTTTGTGCCTCATTGGACTCTCCAGAATGAGAGTGCTGCCTGTATAGTGTGTAGCTGCTCCCAAATGACGCACTGCTGATCTCATCAGCTGTATCTGAGATGTGTGAAGTCATGGTGATGCTGTCATGTGAAGGTTCTGCCTCCTCTCGTGCAGCATCTGCGGGAACAGATGCTGTTTTCACAGCCCTGTTTGTCAGTGAAGTGTACACCTGGGCCCCCTTGTCACTTGGAGGTGTCACAGCTCCTCTCTACTGGACTCTCCTAGGCAAGGACTTGGATTAATGTTGGTAATCAGTACTTAAGGCTCAGGATATCCAAGGTGTCTGTGGCCAAAGGCAGGAGACAGAGAAGCTCAGGTTCTTGTGCCTGTTCTTTGCTCGGTGCATGCAGAGGAATTCAGAGCTGACAGGCAGCTGAGAAAGGGATCTCGTGTATGTATGGCGTGTGAATGTAGAGGGGCTGGTTGTACCATAGAGGGAAAGTCTGAGCAGCAGAGGGTGCAGAGCCTTTCACGTGTGTGAACACATGGGTCTGTCTTGGAGTGAGGGTTTGGAGAACCTGCCTTATCCCCTGTGTGTTAACTGTGAGCCCTCCCCGCTCTCAGCCGCACTGTGCCGTGGTCTGAACGGGCAGCATGGACTGAGGCAAGATGCTCTGTGGCTACAACAGCTTTGTCCTGTAGGCAGCTGAAGGGCTGTGAAGGTGCTCACCCTTGTTGTTTACCTGGCTGCTGACCTGAACTTTGGCTTGCTGCACCTCTGTTGAGTGCAGTCCTGAGCTCTGTGGAACAGCCGGGGTGAATTGGATCTTGGTCCTTCTACCCAGACTCCACAGTGTCAGTCCCACTGTTGTGCATGTTTCAGCTGCCAGCTCCTCCCTGGAGGCAGTGCTTTGGGGCTCAGCTTGAGGCAGGGCACTGAGATGAAGAGTAGGTCTGTCTGGCTTCTTGCCCCAAACGGAGGCAGGAGAGGGTCACTGGAGGTCCTGCAGCCCAGCTCAGCAGTACTGGTATCACTGGAACCTGTCCTTAGTGGGCTGGGCTGTGTGGCTCAGCACTGTAGTGGTGGCTGTGCTGAGCATTGATACTCTCCTGGGACGGGGAGTGTGTGAGACAGGCTCTGCTGCAGGCAGAAAGGCTGTGAATGAGCCCATGGAGGAGACTTGTATTTCTTGAGTTGACAGGGAGAGGAGGAGATAAAGCCAGGAAGACATTGTGGAGTGGGATGGTTACCTGGGCTTTTCTGCTGGCAGAGATGTGACAGACTTCTCAGAGAAATATGTTCCTGCTGCTATTGTGAAGGGGAGGAGGGCTGCCTGGAGGAGGAGGAGGAGGAGGCCTCCTGGTACAGATCCTACCCAGCTCACACTCTGTAGCAGGAGTCTGTGGGATGCAATAATGAGTGTCTGTAGCCATCTGTCCCATCCCATGGAACATTCTTCAGGTCAGCTGCCCAGCTGAGCCAGGCCTGTCATTCACAGCAATGAGTGCTCATGCCTATGACTATGCAGAGGAGGCTCTGTCTGGAAGGGAGGGAAGCTGCAGAGGTTGCCCTCTGCCTTCCCCTTTCAGCTGCTGAGCAGGTATAATGCACTTTTCACATTAAGTGTCCCTGTCCCCACCCCACACTTGAAGTCACTTTGCCCCATAGAGAACTAACAATCCTTGTTACTCAAAAATTATTGTAAAAGAAACTACAGCAGCTGGAGTAGCCCAAATGGTAGTTCCTGCCCGCAGCAGCACACGTGCCTTTCCCCAACATCACTCAAAACTGCTTCTTGTCTTTCAGGCTGTTCTAGGGCCTGACACTTTGCAGAAGCTGCTAAGATGGCCACAAATGCACATTCTGTACAGTTTGGCCCAGGGTGTTCCCTGTATGGCTTAAAAGGTTGATGGTCCAGGCCCTTGCATGGCCTTCACACCTGTCTTTGGAGGACAGGATTGCCCCTAAGGTCCTTCCAGGCTGCTGCTGCCAACACGCCCCTGCACACTCGAGTTGTTTTCAGCTTTCATGGCACCTTAGCACCGGGAAGGGTCTGCCCAGAGACAGACAGACAGACATGGGGGGCCGGCTGGGCTGCCCAGAGGCAGGGAGGTGTTTGTAGATAAGTGCTGACCCCTCACTATAACCCCAGTATATGGCTGTATTAACATGTAACCGACGCAGTGTATCTAAAGCCTTAGAACTAGTCAGGTGCTCCCCTCCGACCTTGTCCCTGCCCCTTTCCTCCTACCTGATCTTTAACAAAGCATTAATAATTCTAAGGATAATCTCTATTTTGTTGTGCTTTTTTTGTAACTGTTTTAAATAAATCAATTTGTACTGTATATTTGTACTTTTGGTGAGATCCTTTTTCCTGTTTTACCATTTTAAGTCTGTACTTGGCTACACACAGATTGTATTTTTATTGTCAATGCTCTTATGAATATTGCATTTAACTTGTTGACTCTGTAAACACAGTATATATCTATATATATATATATATCTAAATCTATATATAAACCAATAGCTTTTCCTTTGGTGTTTGAGACTTTTTGCTCGTCTGTAGCATCAGTGATCATCAAGGTGTGCCTGGTACAGGCTGTCTGACAGATGGATTAGAACCCATAATTTTCCCAGATACTTTTGTTTTACATGGTCTCTCGTGAACCCCTCAACATAAAGATCAGGTGCCAGTGATGCCGCAGGGAAAGTTCCAGCTGCAGGTTGCAGAGTGAAGGTACATCTCTGCTGGCCAAGCAAAACACACGAGGTAGAGCAAAAGCAAATATTGCCAGAAGCAAACTGTGGGTTTGGGTATGAAAATAAGGATAAGGTAAAATAAGGTAAAGATGAGTGAGACATCAGAGAACAAAGGAAGAGACAAACAAAGGAACATGGAACTGAACAGCTCATTTACAGGTTTGGTGTGTTTTCCAAAAGTGAGAGAGGCAGGGATGGCTCCTGGGTGTCAGTTTTACGTGATGAATGTCATGTTAAAACAGCTCCTGTACAGGGAGGAAACAAGAGGTTGCAGTGGTGTGTGGAGGAAACAAGCACTGAAAAGCTTCAATGCTCTTTCCTAGCAGCATCCCCATTGAGGGTAGTTCATTATTGCCAGAAAAATGCAGTATTATGCAATTTGAAGGCAACTAACTCCGGCTTTAAGGGACTGCAATCAAGTGTTTTTCACACTGAAAAATGAGGGGGAAATCAGGGTTCTAAGAAGTCTGTTCAAAAGGTTTTGCTTCTTAACTTTTCTGATCTCAAATAGGAGCCTTGTGGTCACCATTTCTGACTTAAAGCAGAGAAACAGCCATCAGAGAGAAGGCAGGAGCTCCCAGGGTGTTTGAACCACTGTGTGACTCCAGACCTTAACCTGAAATGCTATGAAGGTAGTAGGGGTCTTCAGGCTACAAAACACAGAGGTGTGGCACACTGGCCTTTGGTGGACTGATGTTTGGAAACCACAAAGCTGTACCATGCATTTTCAGATGCTTGTTCTTAAAGAAACCAAGTAACAGAGAGTGTCCCACCTCTTTGCCCCTCATGAGTCCTTCTGTGCCACTGCTTTGCCTTTTCCACTTTCAGAATGCCTATACTTAATTTCCATTATTGCATAGTTTAATAGTGGGACCCTTTCCCTCTAGGCATAGGCTATGATAACACTTTGCCTCCAGTACCTCTGCACTGCTCTTGCAGTGGGGACCCCAGCACTGGACACAGGACTCCAGGTGTGGCCTCACCAGTGCTGAATAAAGGAGAAAGCAAACCCACACAGTCCTAGAAACTGACCCGCTCTATTATTTACCATTCAGTCAACTCTTTCACTTGCAAACCTGAAATGCTGTTTAGGTGAAAATTAACTTGTGAGTAAAGCAGCAGACTTGTCTGCTGTTTGCTTTCCTCGGCCAGCCTTTCTTTTACTGTTTTTATGGGGTATCTTACAACAGGAGCTCAGTTTCCTCTTCATTTTTCCATGGCTGCTACTGCAAATAAGCACGTAAGAATAGTGTTAAGAAAAAGGGTGTGCACAGCCATTTCCAGCAAGACATCCTCCTTTGTTTCCTTTCTATGGGAACACACTGCAAAGGATTATTCCTGGAGGACTTGTGGGCTACCAAAGTCTTCAGCTCCGTAATTCATGCTGCAGTAAACAAGAGCCTTTTTTAGTGAGGTGGGTTTCACCTACAGCAGAACTGCGGCAGCCCAGACCCACCTGTGGAGCAAGGATCCAAGAACAGGACAAAGCACAAGAGGTAAAGAAGGGGACTAATGAATGTGAACATTAATTTATTTTCCTTCTGTCACAGGCTGTGACTTGGCCCCCAGAGCAGACTATCCTCAGGATCTGCTCCCACCAGAGCTGCTTTGGCAGACATCTCTCAGCTTTGTTCTCGTCCTGGATTCAGAGGAGGACCAGAACCACCTGTCAGGGAAGATCAGGCGGAGACCCCCAGCAGCCTTCTGAGTCCAGAAGCCTGCTAGTGCACCTGGGGGAGGCGCAGCAGAGGCAGCACCACTCGTGGCTGGGTTACTGCAGCGCACTGTTGCTCTGCTCCTCAAAGGTCATTTTGCCCAGCAGCTGGCTCTCCAGCTCCACGTTGCTCACCGGCAGCTGGAAGAAGTTCATCTCAGCTGCTAAAGCAGCCATGGCAGAGGGGTCCTGGCCAAACTGTGCCCGGAGCATCATGTCCATTTTCTCCAGGCGCCGCTTGAGCCTCTTGGCCTCGCGCTCGCGGATGAGCCGGGCCTGTCTCTTCTCGGGGGTCTCGTTGGCGCGCTTCAGCCGCATGGCCTCGCGGTCCCTCTGCAGCCGCCGCGCCCGCTGCTCGTCCGTCTCCTGCATGCGCTGCAGCCGCTTGGCTTCCCGGTCCCGCATGCGCCTCACCTCTCGCTCCTCGGGGGTCTCGTTGTCGCGGCGGCTCTTCTTGGCCGTGCGCTCCCGCTCCAGGCGCTGCAGCCGCACCTCCAGGGGCTCGTTCTGCCGCCGCAGGGCCCACTTGCGCACGCCGGGGCTCTGCGCCTCCAGCAGCTTGCGGTACGCCGCGCAGTTGTTGCACACCAGGAGGATGCCCGCGGGGTACACGGGGGCGCGAAAGGCAATGTCCTTCCCCTCGGCGCCGGAGGGGCCCTGGCTCTGCGGCACCGGCAGCCGGTCTGCACTGAGCACCTCCGGCAGCTTCTCGCTGCAAAGCACAAGGAGCAGAGTCAGAGACTCGGTGCTGTCGGCAGAGTCCCCGCCTCAGAATGCCCGAGGGCTGCCGAGAGCAGCGCCCCCCCTACAGCCCAAGGCAGAGGCCTCTGCTAAGCCACTTGCCCACAAATGCGTCTGAATACCTAAAGTAAAGCACCAACCTATTTGGGGTAGGAAGTGGGTTAGCCCAGAGCGGTATCTGGGTTGGAAGAGCACGAGAGCAGGAATTAACCAGTGAGCTGCTCCTCCCCATCATGTCTGGATTTCTCCTTTCAGCCCCTTTCCACTGGTCAGTGGAAAATCTCCCAGCAGGCAGGGCACAAAGAAAGAACGTTTTGGTCTCTGCCTGTAGCCCTGCTCTGGAAACTGTGATCCTACCTGGGCAGTGCAACCCCACGCTGATGGATTGCTGGGCAAGGGAAGCAGTGCATTGTTCTCCAGTGACTGGAGATGCCACTGGTGCTTCCTGCACCCCTCCAGAACAGAGATAAGGAACACCCTTATAGCAGCACAGCCCATGAAGGTCTTGGCCACAGATGCAGATGTGCAAACAGGAAGGGATCGAGGGAATCTCACTCCCTGGGGATGTTTAGCACTGTCCTACAGGCCTCTGAGTGTCCAGAGCCATGACTTCTGAGTTATTTAAGGCAAGCCACCTAATCTTTAATGTGGTGCTCTAGCCCACTCACCAGCCTGACCCTGACCTGTTGAAGGTGGCGTGGCTGGTGAAGCGTGTTCCACACACTGCACAGTTGGACAGCTGGTCCTCTGAGTGGATCAGGAGGTGCCTCCCAAGGGACCCCGGTGAGCTGAGGGCTCTGCCACACACAGGACACAGGTAGCTCTTGGCGCTCACCACTGCTGCAGTGTGCTGCAAAACAACCACTTGGGTGTTAGTTACACATTGCCCAGCTCCCTGCCCAGTCAAAGGCACACTCAAACCATTTTGTTCAGCCTCCTGGAATGGGAACCCTTTACATCTCTCTGACAGCAACTAGACCAAGCTCAAGACATTTGGTGTGTCGCAGGTCAAACAAGGAGGAAACCTTTCTATAGCTCCACTCCAGTGCAGGAGAAACAATTAAAGCCAACACACTTGGATCATAAGACCTGACCCTCATTTTCAGAAATGCATCTGAGGAGCAGCTGGTACTGGACAAAGCATGACTGGATTAACAGCAGGCAGAATGTTGGTGAGGAAGTGCTTAGATGGAGGCAGCTGGTACAGGTAAGTGGCCAATTCAGTTCTGCTTCATTCCTTCTGTAACAGACTTCGATGTGCTATGAAGAGAGCACTGACAACAAAACCTGAGATTCCACCACAGGGTTCCTGGAAAATTGGAATCATTTAGAGGAAGAACAACTATTCTCATGAGTAATTACAGAAACTGTAATGAAGTACAAAATAAATGAGTGATCAGGAGGAAGGTTTCTTATCTCACTGAATGATGTAAAAATTGCTTCCATGTCTAATCTGAAGGAACTGCCTGGTTTTAGCCTGCAATACTTGCAGAGACTGCTGTGGGATAGAGTTGTGTTTTTCAGATCTGCAGACTGCTGTCTTGCTAATTCTTTCCCCAGGACACCCTCTGGACACAGTTTCCTAGTGCAAAGTTCAGTCACATCCTAGCTAGAAGCTCAGTTCAGTGACTGGAAAGACCGAATAAAGTCACTCTGTGTTTTGGGTTGTTTCTGTATTTGGAGCTTCAGGGCAGAGACATCCCTACCTGGTACACATGAGCAATGAGCTGATCTCTGCTTCCACACTCCACCTGGCAGAGGGGGCACTGGGACAGTCCCACCATGGGGTCAGCACTCAAACTCTCAGGCACCTACAGGGAGGAACAGCCACTTTGGTGTAAGGCACACGGACCCCCCCAGCACCCCTACCCTCCCTGAGCTCCTCCCAGTGCTGCTGCAGATCCAGTGCTGCGTGCACAGTCCCACTGGGGCTGCTTTGGGTTCCTGACATCTGAAACCTTCATGTAGCCTCTGAGCAAAACTCCTGCATCTCAGGGAGAAAAGGCAGAGGCCTCATGGCCTCCACTTGCACCAAGCTCTTGCCAGCACAGTGGCTGTGGGAGGCAAGGGCCTGCTCTGTGGCAGGGGGGAAGGAGAAGTCAATTGGAGAAAGGCACAAAAACTGAGGAAGGGGACACATTCCACAAACATTTTAGCCCGTTCGTGCCTGCTCTCTCATATTCCTGGCAGCCCAAGAGCTTTTCATACCCTTTCTTCCTGCCAGGAGATGTTGTTTGGAGAAGGTGGGAGGGAGAGAAAGAAAGAACCATGATGGGGAGAGGAATTATTTAGTCAGTACCCTTCTCCCTCCCTGGAGACTACAGTGACTGCAGAGCCAGTACACACTTGCCTTGTTTTCTCTCATCAGTGGGGTCCCAGCCACAGGTCGTTCTGCATTCTCCAATTCCTTCTTCACTTTCACCATTGAGCCATCCTCCTCAGACGTATGGGAAGAAACTTCATCCTGGGTGGTTTCCTCATCGTCGCTGCCACCTGAAACACGCAGAGCAGTTATGCCAAGTGTCAGGACCCTCGGGGCACTCATACACCTTATCTGTATTGACCAGCATCACACAGTGCCTCTACCCACCTCCCCCAACCAGGGGCTCTGTTTAAACTCAGTCTGTGACACTTCAGTTCCTGAGCTGCTCTGCAGTCCCTGGGCATGGCCTCTTACCCTACCTTGCTCCACAATTGCCAGACTGTCAGCTGAACCCACTGCTGTTCCCCCCCTGCTCTGGTGAGATGGGACTGTGTCCCAGTGGTGAGGGCATTGCCCAGTCTGTGCTGTGCTGGTCCTTGGCTCTGGGCTTGCCTTCCCTCAGGACAAAGTCCTGCTCAGGAGCCAAGGGCTGACACGGAAGAGGAGCTGAGTAAGATGGTACTCAGAGAACCCCCACACACCGTCGCAACCAGCCTCATCCCTTGTCAGAGTGTCCCCAGGCCACTACCTTGCCATTATTGGAAGGGGCAGAACTCACTGCTGCTTGAGTCGGGGTCTTGCAGTGGACGAATGGTTGGCCTTTGGTCCCCAAGAGCTCCAGAAAAGTTGTTTTTCATCATGGCTTGGCGGGCTTGCTCCTCCAGCCCTGCAAAGACTTGCTCCCCTGGCAGCCACAAGGACAAAGAGTCAGACCAGTGCTGTTCCATCACATTCACCACCATTTTGTTTGCCATAACCACAACAGGCATAGGGCTGCTCACCTGCACTGTGCAGAACCTCTGGAGTCACCTCTTGGAAAGCACTTAGGTCACTTCTCTGCTTGCCTACCCTGCCACACCAGCCTCTGGCACCTGCTGATGCAAGTCCAGTGCCTGGGTGAGAACAGTCTCACTAGGGCAATGTGCAGCATGGGCTGCCCTCTTCATATGGTGTGTATACTACTCCAGCCATAAAAAACCCCTGTGAGACCCCATATACCTGCCTTAAGGAGCCTTTGTTGCTGCCAAGCTATCCACCAATATCCTACAGCACAGCTCTGGGCTGAGGGAAGCTGCTGGGGACTATGACAGTATCCCAGACCAGGGATAGTACTGTATAGCATTCCTAAATCATTACATCCTCTTCCCTGCTCTAACAGGCATCTTGCACAAAAATAGCATCTCCCTAAGTGCCTGGTTCATCACCTACCCTCCACAGTGATAGCAAAACTAGGGGTTGTCCTTGGTATGCTCTGTCACCAACTTGTGCCCCAGGAGGGATGAGGACAAGCTGTTCTTGCAGAAGGTGTTTGTGTTTGGAGAACTGGTATTGTCCTGTGCACATGATGGATAACTTGCTCCACTACCTTTCCTTGCCCAGGAATGGCTCTTGATAAAATAAATCTCAGTGGCACTTCATGTGCCCAAAACAGAAACCTAAAGGAATGAACCCAAAGAGCTGAGGTGCATGTTAGGACCAAACAGTCTGTTCTGTTGAAAGCACTGACCACTAGTACCTCAGCTCAAACAGGGGGTGGCAAACACCTTGAAAGAAAGCAGTTATTTGTGCTTCTCAGAAAGAAAACTTCTTACAGCATTCCCCACTCAAGAGAACTTTCGGTCCCAGAGAACAACAATAGGAAGTAACTATTAATTTTTGTATTCAAGCAAGCAAATTACTTTGTTTCAGGTGTAGTTGTGATTTACCTTTTTCAGTGGATGAGCTGGGAGGCCTGGAAAATGTGCTGAAGTTCCCAGTGGGCTGGCTTTTGGGTTGCATTTATCAACTGATTTGTAAGTGCTTAAGGACCACTCAAAGCACAAATGCAAAAATGCCTAGGAAGACACTGCATTTTCCACGTAAAACCAAAACACAGCTTTCAGAAGAAAATGTTACCTTTTAGTACTGGGCCACAGCTGGCATCAGTATAACCAGGGAACTGAATTCTCAAGAGAGCATGAGTCCTGTTACAAGGACAGGTGCATTCCCACGTTCCAGCCACAGTTGCTCCATGTTCCCACTCAGTGTCTTTCCTGGGGCTTACCTCATCATTTGGGCAGGGCTTTAAAAAGCCATGATTTATGGAAGATTTCAAAGACCCTCAGAATCATAGAATCATAGAAGCAACTGGGTTGGAAGAGACCTCTGAGATCAAGTCCAACCCTTGAACCAACACCACAGTGATTATCAGATCATGGCACTAAGTGTCACATCCAGTCTCATCTTAAAAACCTCCAGGCATGGTGAATCCACCACCTCTCTGGGCAGGCCATTCCCAGGCCTGATTACTCTCTCTGTAAAGAATTTCTTTCTAATATTCAACCTAAACCTCCCCTGGCAGAGCTTAAGCCCATGCCCCCTTGTCCTATTGCTGGCTGCCTGGGAGAAGAGACCGACCCACATCTGGCTATAACCTCCCTTCAGGGAGTTGTAGACAGTGAAGAGGTCACCCCTGAACCTCCTCTTCTCCAGACTAAACCTCAGCTCCCTCAGCCTCTCCTCACAGGACTTGTGTTCAAGTCCCTTCACCAGCATCACTGCTCCTCTCTGGACCTGCTCCAGCACCTCAATATCTTCCCTGGACTGAGGGGCCCAGAACTGAACACAATACTCAAGGTGTGGCCTCACCAGCGCTGAGTAGAGGGGAAGGATCACTTCCCTGGTCCTGCTGGCCACACTATTCTTGATACAGGCCAGGATGCCATTGGCCTTCTTGGCCACCTGGGCACCCTGCTGGCTCATGTTCAGCTTCCTGTCAATCCAAACCCCCAGGTCCCTTTGTGCCTGGTCCCTCTCCAGCCACTCTGTCCCAGCCTGTGCTGCTGCAGGGGCTTGTTGTGGCCAAAGTGCAGGACCCGGCACTTGGCCTTGTTGAACTTCATCCCTCTGGAATCAGCCTGCCTCTCCAGCCTATCCAGGTCCCTCTGCAGGGCCTTCCTGCCTTCCAGCAGGTCAACACTCCCTCCCAACTTGGTGTCATCTGCAAATTTGCTAATGATGGACTCAATCCCCTTATCAAAATCATCAATAAAGATGTTGAACAGAACTGAGCCCAACAGTAAGCCCTGGGGGACACCACTAGTGACCGGCTGCCAGCTGGATGCAGCACCATCCAGCCAGCTCTTAACCCAGCAAAGAGTACACCTGTCCAAGCCATGGGCAACCAGCTTTTCCAGGAGTATGTTATGGGAGACAGTGTCAAAGGCTTTGCTGAAATCCAGATAGACTACATCCACAGCCTTCCCCTCATCCACCAGATGGGTTACCTGAACACAAAAGATCATATTGGTCAGACAGGACCTGCACCACCTAATCCCGTGCTGGCTGGGCCTGATCCCTTGTCCATCCTGTAGGTGCTGTGTGATTGCACTCAGGATGAGCTGCTCCAGGCTGACAGGCTTATAGTTGCCCGGGCCCTCCTTGCAGTCCTTTTTGTGGATTGGTGTGACATTTGCCAACCTCCAATCATCTGGGACCTCCCCAGAGAGACATTGGTAGTTGATGGAGAGTGGCTTGGCAAGCTCTTCTGCCAGCTAGGATGGATAGGAAGTTCTGTGGAAACTGTGGCAGAAGAGGTTTAGTTCCCAATGTCCCCATGGAGGTTTCCAAAAGCATTTGAAGGCTTTTATCCTTCTGTTTCAGACATGTGAGAAAGGTTTCTGTAGAGACGAGCTGAGAACACAATCCATGCATCTAAGGAGAAGAGCTGAGAAGTACCCCAAAGTCTCTTTGTCACTGAAAGCAGCGGGTACTGTCACGACTGCTGTGATACACATATCCCCTTCAGAAGCCATTGCAGCACCGAATGGTTTTCATGACCTGGAGTGGTGTTTTTATATCTGGACCACACCTCATGTTGTTAAGACTGAGATACGGACTGTATGAGCAGCAGACACCACAGAATCCCACTGCCTCTCCAAGAAGTAGATACCTATAAACCACGAGGATAAAAGCCCAGAGACCAAAAAAGCAAGAGAAAGCATGATGAAAAGGACACCTGCAGAACACGAGACATATAAAAACTACGGTGGGAGATGTGCTGCCTGTGACAGGGGTCCAAAAGAGGATTCCCAAATGCCACTGCAGCTGCTTGCAGAAGCAGTTATGGGTTTGTTTTCTTCCCCCTCTTCCCTTCCAGACAGATTACATTCCCACTGAGCAGCAGACTGGGGTCCAAAGGCAGGCAGGTACCTGCTCAGTTACACAAGCCATGCAGATAGTCTGCAGATGGATTTAAGAGCTAGGATCTCTATCCAGATGACAGAGGAGGGAACTCCTCCCATCAGGAACACTGGCATCAGTCACAGTAACCGAGAGCAATCATGTGTGTCTGGGGCCTTTCTCCACAATACCCCCAGAGCCCAGAGAGCATTGACTCAGCACAGTGCAGAGAACAACCAGCATACAGCCAGCAATGCAAGCTGTTAACCAGACCCATGCTGTTAGCATCCTCTACAGCCTGAATCCACAAACACCACGGGATTGGGAAAGGTAAACACGTAAAAATGCTGTCTTCAGCTTGTACAGAATTTCTTATGTGTTACATTAATAGTGTCCAAAAGAACTTAGTGAAGAGTGTCCTGTGCACCTATTGATTGACTAAGTCCTGCTTTGATGAAGCTTTAGAGATTTAATGTTTGATAGGTACAGGGTTGTACTTTTGTGGGTTTTGCACACATGCTCCCCATACAGACACTTACACCACCCTCCTCTGCCCCACTCTGGGTTCACTTCCATTGATTTGGAAGGGAGTAAGACAGACAACAGTTCTAGGATCACTGCCATAAGTAAAGGATGTTATGCTCAATAGTGAATTCACAGACTCTTCTCCAGAAGTTTCTTTATTAAATACAAAAAGGGCTGCAGGCTGACCACAACACCAAAACAAGTCACCGTAGTTGCTTACAAGCAGCTAGAGATGTAGGATATGAGAGATCACACAAATGCCTTTGCTCTGTATTCCATTCTCCTCTCCATACTCCTGTGAATGAGTGGGATGCCAGGTGAGCAGCGGTGGAGGTAGGGGACAGCCCTGTGGTACTGTGCAACAGGGACAGGCATGACTGTTAGGGACTGCTGGGTTATCAGCCCTGAGCCCTTCCCTTCTCCACCTGTATGAATGCAGGATAATTCTCACGTTTTCTGGAAAATAAACACACAAACAAACAACTCCCACCCCAAAATCCACAAAACAAAATCCAAAGGAACTGCATCATTCCCCTGCCTTCCTTCCTAAACAGAAAGGTCTCTCAGAGATGAGTAACTTTATTCCCCTTTTGTACAACAATTTAAAGTCCCTGTTCATGTAGGTCTTCTCTGTGTTCCTGGACCTGAAATTTGCAAGTCTTTCCACAAGTGTGGATCTATTCCACCTACCCCATGGCTATTCTGGGTTGTCCACACTGCTGTAGTGGTTACTGAAATGAAAAACAACACAATTGAAAGAGTTAACAACGGCAGCTCACGGAGCCCTTCAGAACCAAGGGTTTTGATGTAAGTAACATTTCTGCTCAGTTGAGAATGCTGGGTGCTATTTCTTGCAAGATACTTTCTCTTCAAACTGGGAGTATTATAGACAGCAGACTCCAAGGAACACCAAAGAGCATAGAATGTGTGTGTGTCAGAGAGAGAGAGAAGCAAATAGAAGATTAATGGGATATTAGGACCATGATAAAAAGAGCTCGGAAGCAGGAATTAATCTGACTAACAGAAGCTGTTCTCCAGAATTCTAAAATAAGCATCAGTTGCAGAGGGCACAAGCAATAGGAAGCAAAGCAGCTCATGGACAGCAGGGAGAGAGAAGTGCACGCTAACACCTGCAGCAAATTTTGGCAAGCACAAAGACAGAGAGTGCTCCACGACTGATAGGGTGACAGCGCAGCAACGGATGGGCTTGAATGCAGGAGCAGATGAACTGCTTAGAGAGTTTTCATACTTTTCTACTTCAGACTCTGGGAGACAATAAAGACTAAATTGAAGTATCTCCACAGAAACAATCTAACTGTATTTTTCAGTAAGTATATTCCACTATTACTGTTCTGTTTGCTAGCACTTTGTCAGGTGTGTTTTTCATGCACCTCATGATAAAACAAAATTAAATTATTAAGAACCAATTATGTGCTGCAGGGGAAATGACTACAATTAAAACTGTAGGACGGGCCATCATGCACAATGAGACTTTTGCGATAATAGTAATTTTTATCATGGTTTCATCATTGCTTAACTATTACTTTGAATTTTCTTACACATCAACTTCCATTTAGAACTGTTTTGACTTGTAACACCATCTCCTAGCTGGTTGCTCTGCATGCCAAACAAAGTGACTGCGCTAAATGACAGCAAACCATGTTATTGTGAGAGCAAGGTGAAATGAGGACCATGCCAAGCCTGGAAAGTAACCCTGGAAAGAGGAGGCACCAAGCAAGCCAGGGAGAGGGGATCTGCAGCTGTCGCTTGCCCTGGTGAGTCCAAGAAGAGAACATGGAGTAGCCATGCAAGGAAGAAGTAGGCACCATCCTCCCATTAAATTTCTCCAGTCAGATATTCACAGTTGTATTTATTCAAATACAAAAAGCACTTCCCCAGCCCCAGAGCCTGGCAAATCAGACCCCAGCTGCAGACAACTGTGTAAAAAGCTGCATACCTGCTGTCCCTTTCATTCCTGTCCTCCCAACCACTGCAGTCCCTGTGAAGAAGTCCCAGTAACGTGTCTGCTATGTCTCAGCCTGACTCCTCATTCTGCTGGCTCACCCCGTTCTTGGAGCCGATGCTCTCTCCGATTATCCTCGTCAGGGCACTGCACGGCATTTCTGGGCCCTCCAGACACACAGCAGGCTAGGTAGACAGAGAAGTCCCAACGATTTCGTGGCGTTCATCATAAGACAGACAAGATTTTCCATCCCAAGGTGGAGACATCATCATTGACATGTTTCTGGTATCTTTTGGTCCCTTTATTTTCTTGTGGTCCCACTCACTGCTCCTGATGGCTCCTGCTGAATAGTTGCTCTGTAGCAATGTACTGCACGCATAGGAGGTGGACAGGTCCCAGAATTCCTCTCCATTGCATACCTGATGCCATAACCTCAACCTCATGCCCACTGGTAGAGCATTTGTCAGACAGCTTTCCCGAGACCAAGACTGGATGTACAGTCACTTGTATTGCAGATAAAAAAGCAATGTTCACTATGAACACAGTGCACAGCTGAACGCTGTGATATATAGAGTTCTATATATAATAGTACAAGCTTCTGAAGAACATAACCCCTATACTGTGCAGAAAAGTGCCCACCTAAACACCATGGAATCTGTACCTAGGGCACCACTAGAGCTGCTGGAGCCCTTGGCTTTCCTACTTGAGAGAAACCCCAACTCTGCCCCCAGGGAGACAGCTTAAGTTGCATGCCTGATATAAACCTGAGCTCAATGGCAGCAGTAATACCTGGACACTTTCAGAAGCAAGAGTGTGTGAACACAAGGTGCGTTACTGGCATCATAGGAAAACATACGGGACATATCAAATTTCTCTAAGGAAAACAACTCCAAAGTCATTTATGTAGTATCAGGCAAATCACAACTATACTCTGCCCACTGTGGAACCCAGTGCCCAGAAGCAGGAATTGGACAGCACAGGGCAGCGCAGATGCCACAAGTCACACCTCGAGACCCTCACGCTGGCCACCAAGGATAGCTTGGTCAGCTCTCCCAAGCCGAGTGGCCGGTGGGGCTGCAAGTCCCAGAGAGAGGCAGATCTTTCCAGTGCACTCACTGAGTGTGCAAGGTGTCAGGCTCCAGCAGTGTTTCCTCGCACAGAGAGCAGCATGCACAGATTGCTGTTGTGCCCCCGTGCATGGAGGCAGCACACAGACACACAGACGTGCAAGCCAGCAGCATCAGCAATGAGGCAGTGTTAGGGCTGCAGCACTCAGCATTGTCTCATACTCCTGACAGCTACTGCAGCTAGCAACAGCCAGGGCCCTCTCAGCAGCCTTGCTCTCATGGGTCTACAGAAGTGGAAACTTGTTTTCCTCAATCCAGCCCAGATTCCAAGCATGTCTTCCACCACAAACCCAGGTATGAACAAAGGCAATAGTTCAGGCCCCTCAACTTCCCTCTGCTACCACCTGTCAAACAAAAATCACCCATGCAGTTTCCCTTCTGCAACCAAACCTCCATCCATGCCTCCCAGCTGCACTGACACCTGGCTGTAGCCTGCCCACAAGAAGTGCTGATGTAAAGCATCTTCCACCTTTCCACCAACAAACAAATGCTCGGGCCTTAGCAAGGTGGAGAAACAGATCTGTCCTACCAGCTCAGACCAAGAATGATCTGGCAGACAGTATTTATCTGTCCTGTAAATTACTTGACTGCCAGTCATTCCACGATAGGAAAGAGCAAATGACTTTATTTAATTATCTGGTAGGAATTTGGGGTACAGTGAGCTTGAGTAACATGCCCAAGGCCAGTCAACTGAGTCTGGTAGGATGAAGATCAAAACCCAGGATTTGCTGGGTTTCAGCCACATGCTCCAACCACCTTGTCTAGAGCTTCCTTTGCTACCCAAGACAGGCCAGAGCCCTAAGTCACATTTCCTAGTATTCCAACTTGCACTTAGGACAGTGTGAATGCAAAGCTCAGGTACAGACCCTACACATATACACCTACCTTTACAGCATTAGTTGTTTGTTCAAACCCACCCCTGTCCTGCCACGCCAGGGCACAGGCAGCTCCGCTGACACACAGAACTCAGTTTCTCTTCTTACACTCCCCAAGACAAAATTTGAGTAACCACAGTTCCCCACAACCTGTACCTTCCTGTCATTCCCATCCTCCCCATCTCACTCCACAATCCAGTGAGAGTAAGGGTTCCACAATGCTGCGTAACATCATACTCACAGTGAACTTTGTTAGGAGTGGTCTGTTTCCGACGGGACATGTTTCCCTGACCCGGGAGCAGAGAGTGTTCCTCCCGTCAGCAGAGGGCTCACCTGGAAAGAGAAGAGCCTGTCACACACTTCACTGGAACCTTCTGAGTCTCTAGCCAAGCTCAGCTGGCTGTCCCAGGGTCATTCCCCACCCTTCTGCCTACAGGGCTCGTTCTGCATCACCACATCTGGATTCTGTGCCAGCATCCAACATGATCCACAAGCATTTCACAAATCACCATGCACTGGCAATCCTATCCAGTTCTCAGTCAAAGGTTTAACCAATCCTTCCCCCATCCCAAAAAACTGAGTGCTCAAGAGTGACTGCAACCTCTGTCCCAACACCCTTCTCCTTCCCGTCCATTCCTGCAGCCTCATCATCGACTCCTTGTCCTCAGACTGACAGAAAAAGGTGCCAATACCAGCAGTCCCCTCAGACAGACAGACAAAAGGAGGGCCCGAACCCATTTCCCACAAGACAGATGGTCACAGCGATCCCATCAGCCTCCTGAGAAAGGCGGACACAGAGACCCCGCCAGCCTCCCGCTGACAGACTGACACAGCGATCCCATCAGGGATCCCCTCAGCTTCCTACCGCCAGACGGACACGGGGACCCCGCCGGCCTCCCCGGAGAGCGGGATCCACACGGCAGTGCCAGGACACGGGGGGCGGCAGGAGGAACCGGGCCCGCAAGCGGCCGGACACACAAAGGCACCCGGCTCTCCTGGCAGCGGGACGGATCGCCGGGTGCCGCGGCCCGGCAGCCCCGACAGACACACAGACAGACAGACAGACAGCCAGCCCCGCACGGCAGCGCAGGGGCCGCGGCGGGGCCCGGCCCGCCCTCCTTACCCGGCCCCGCCGGGAGACACGGACAGACAAAGGGCAGCGGACAGACGGACGGGCAAGATGGCGGCGGCGCCGGAGCGCGCGGC
>JAWWEW010000020.1:20219492-20236620 GCA_035583185.1 Anabacerthia variegaticeps | reverse complement strand
AGGCGCCTCACCTGTTTGCCATCGATCCGCGGCTCCCCGCCGCCCGAGGGAGCTCATCCGTGCCCACGGCGGGGCTCGCCTGCCCCGGCCGCCTCTGCCGGCAGCGCCCGCGCCGCCCCGGCTCACCGGGATCTCCCGTACCCTGCGAGGCCAAAACCCACGGCTTTAGTACCACCTCGGACCCACCGTGCGCTGGGGACCCCCGCGCCCCCCGCGGGACGAACCGCCCCTTCCCGGCGGGTCGGGCCCGCCTCCCCCGCCGCGGCTGCGGGCCCGCTTACCCTGCGGCTGCGGCACCGGGCCCGGGAGCCGGGCGGACCTCGGCTCGGCCCGACCGTCCCTCACGGTGGCGCCAGCGCCATGCGGCCCTCAGAGCACGGCGGGCCCCGCGGCACGGAGCGGGGCGCGGAGCCCCTCCCGGAGCCCCTCACGGGCCGCCGCGCTGCCGGAACTGCCGCGCTGGGGGCGGGCCCCGCCGGGCCGCACCACACAGCCGCGCACGGGATCCCTCCGCCGCGACACGTAGTCCCCCCGCGCCGCCACCCCGGGGCCGCGCCCGCACCTCCCCGTTCCCCGCCGGCCGCCGCCGCCGTGCCCGGGGTACCCGCGGGGCCCGGCCGGGGCAGCGCCGGGCCGGGCGGGGAGCGGGCAGTGCCGGCTGTGGGGACCGGCTGTGGGGATCGCTCCGCACGCCGGGAGTGCCGCCACCGGCGCGCCATCTTGGGGGAGTGAGGCGGTCGGAGCGGCGGGAGGTGAGCGGGGACCGGGCCGGGGAGGGCGTGAGGGTGAGCGGGGCCCCGGCCGGGGTCGGGGAGGGTGAGCGGGGCCGGGGAGGGTGAGGGTGAGCAGGGCCCCGGTCAGGGCCGGGAAGGGTGAGCGGAGCGGTGGGTCGTGCTCTGTGGCCGAGGAGGTGCTGGCCGTGACGGACAGGCTCTTCCCGCGGGTCTCCCGCAGTCCCGGGACCTGCCTCGCCCACTGTGTGCGACGTTCCCTCGGCGCCAGCTCGCTGGGGAGGGAGAGGGAGCTCCCCCCGCGGTCCTCGGGCCCGGCAGGGCCTCCTGCACCGCCCGAACCCGGCTGGGTGGCTGCGGCCGCCCGGGCAGCCAGGCCCGAGCTCGGCTCGCTTCGCGCTGGGCCGATCAGAGACGGCAGGGAGAGAGAGACAAACCAAGGCCTTGCTGTGTGATATCTCTTAATGAAGGTTTTCTGTCTGGTTTTTTTTTGAGGAGCGGTTCTTGGCAAAACAAAATGCTGTAATGAAATACCTTCCGAGTTAGCTTTCTGTAGGGTTAATGAGTCTCCTGGGAGACTGGGCGTGTGTTCAGTAAGCAGGAAGAGTGTGGGGAATGTGGAACGGCAGCTTTTTCCTTCTTGTGGCAGGATTGTTACACCCTTAGTTTGTACAGTTCTTGGATTAATTATCTAGCTGGTTTATAACTTGCATATTGGTAGGACAGAGATAAGGTTTGTTCTTCCAGTTGACTTTCCCATTTCTTTAAAAATATCCAGGAAGTTTCCTGCAAGTTTCCTAGGTCAAACCTATTGGGCCTGCAGGATTGTGAAGTGGAAAGAGGTGATGATGAGTGCTGGAGGGCCACATATTTATAAATAGCTAGATTCAGGAATGGCAGGCCTGGGCTTGTTTGGGGAATTTCCTGGCCTCCCTCCATCCCCCCCGTAAAACAGTGACTGGTATACTGATTAACCTTTCTTGGTTGCAGTGATCTTCCATCCTCTCCACAGAAGGTGTTTACGATGCTGGGTTCTGGGTTCAAGGCAGAACGCTTGCGAGTCAACCTGCGCCTTGTTATTAATCGCCTCAAACTGCTGGAGAAAAAGAAGAGTGAGTGTTTGAGGGGGCAAATTGGATCCAGGATGCTTTTGGGGCTCAGGAGACTTAACAAGGGTTTTCTGGAGTTGGGGTGCTTTCATAGGCCAAGTATTCAGTAGCTCTTTGCTCTTCCCTGCTGGACCCAGGCCTCTCAGCCTGCCCCAGTGTGTGAGGGCCTGGAGGAGCAGGCTTGCCACAGTGGCAGGTGTTGGAATGCAATGTGTGGAGTGGTAGCTGTGGGCTGTGTGTGTTCACAGCGCCATGGGAAATTCCCTGGGTGCTGTGGGAGGTTCTCCCCATTTGCCCTGCCCTGACACAGATAAAGTCTGTGGCCCTGGTTGACTCTGCAGGAAGGTTGCAGGTTCAGGAGTGTTTCCAGCAGCTAAAGCCCACTCTCCTTTCTCCTGTGAGTTAGTGTCCTTGGACCTGGACACAGGGGCTCCTCCAAGCCATGGCCAAGTGTCTCATGCTGCAGAGGCTCAGTGAGGGAGAGAAGCTGATGGTTGCTTTGGGTGTGGTGGGGACTGTGGGGGGTCCAGAGGCAGGAGCCCTGGCCAGCACAGTGACTGGTCTCGGGGCTGTGTCCTGCAGCTGAGTTGGCCCAGAAGGCAAGGAAGGAGATTGCAGATTACCTGGCAGCTGGAAAAGATGAGCGTGCCAGGATTCGTGTGGAGCACATCATCCGTGAAGATTACCTTGTGGAGGCCATGGAGATCCTGGAGCTGTACTGTGATCTGCTGCTTGCCCGCTTTGGCTTGATCCAGTCCATGAAGTAAGCTCTGGCTGAGAGGGTCCTGGACTCAGGGAGGGGGCACTGCTGGGGGCAGGTCTAGGGTACAGAAGGACACCTGTGTTTGTCTCAGTGTCCTAAGGCCCCTAGAGACCTTCTCTTCCCCAGGTGGGAAAGAATCTGGTGTCCAGCATGGAGGATGGGAACTTTGAGGCTAAGCATATTGAGAGCAGCAAAGGCTGGGTACATGAGAGAATTGTTTTTTGTGTCCTAGGGAGCTGGACTCTGGTCTGGCAGAGGCTGTATCGACACTGATTTGGGCTGCACCACGTCTCCAGTCGGAAGTGGCTGAGTTGAAAATTGTGAGTGGGGTGTTGCTTGAGAGGTGTTGTGCATGCAGGATGGGGATGATGCTGCCAGAAGCTGGTGGAAGCCCTTGACTGGGACTTCATGTCATTAAAATGGAGGATGTGTTTCCATGGACTCTGGAGATGGAGACCAGGTGTCCCTGGAGCATCCGAGGTGGCCGCAGCTGCTGAATGGGGATGCTCAGTGGCAGAAATGAGAGGGAAGGTGGCAGCTGTTGGGGCTACAGCAGATGTGCAGTGTGTGGTGGGGGAAAGCAAGGGTCTCTGTGTTCCTAGAGTTTCTCTTCTCTTGCAGGTTGCTGACCAGCTGTGTGCCAAGTACAGCAAGGAGTATGGGAAGCTGTGCCGCACAAACCAGATTGGGACAGTAAACGACAGGGTAATGAACCTGTGGAACAACTGGAGCTGGCAGAGCAGCCCTGCCTGCCTGTGGCAGTGGCTGATGCCCACAGTCACTGCAGGGCTGGGTGGGTGCTGTACAGGTGGAGGCCACCTGTGTTGGAGCACAGTGCTGAGAGCCTGGTTAGGGGGGCTCTGCTGTGCTGGTTGTGGATGGGGAACACATGGAGCCCTGGCCTGTGGCTGCCCACAGTGTGCTGTGCTGGGCAGAGAGGCTTCCCCAAGGGCTGCCCAGTGCTCCCTGCAGCTGATGGCTCTGGCTGGGATGTTGCTGGGACAGAGCTGTGGGGTGCTGCGCTGCCCAGGCTCCACTGAATCTCTCCACCCATGTGTTCCAGCTGATGCACAAGCTGAGTGTGGAGGCGCCGCCCAAGATCCTGGTGGAGAGATACCTCATTGAGATTGCTAAGAACTACAATGTGCCCTATGAGCCTGACTCAGTGGTGATGGTGAGTAAGCACTGGGCTGTGGCATAGCGGTGAACTTGGTGATCCTTGTGCTTTGGTATCTTCTAGACAGCCCCAGCACAGCATGGTCCTTGTTCCTTCCCATAGCCCTACGGCATGTGGGTGTAGTTACTCATGCTACAGCCTGGTTCCTCTTCTGTTTTCCATTAACACCTGTATAGCTGCTCTCTGTTCTGTTATTTATTCCCATCTTGTCCAGTGACAAAGGCTGCATCTAATGCTGTTCAGAGGGCTGTGATCAGAACAGAGATGTGATGGTGAGCAGCATTCTTCCACTCTTTCCAGGCTGAAGCCCCCGCAGGTGGAGAAGCAGATCTGATTGATGTGGGGTTCACGGATGATGTGAAGAAGGGTGGCCCTGGAGGGGGTGGAGGCGGTGGATTTACAGCCCCAATGATTGGTCACGATGGGTTAGTACCCATGCCCGTGATGATGCCTATGCCCATGCCAACACCAAATCCGCCCTTCTCCTATCCACCTCCAAAGGGACCGGTAAGTTCTTTGGCTTTCTGTGTTTCATTTTTCTGTGAAAGAATCTGATTGTGGTGCTTAGCCCTGTACCTGCTGACTGGGAAGTGTCTGCACCCCATAGCTCAATGTGTCAGAAGGCCATTGTGTTGGTGAGACTACATGGGATGGAGACTGTTGGCAGTGCAGCTAAAGCTTTGTGTTGCTTCTTGACTGTGGAGGTTCCTACCCCTGTTCTCCAGCCAGCCCTCTTTGCCTTCAGGGAACAGAGGAGTCCAGACTTAACTCCTGAGGCAGTTTTCTGACTGCCAGGCTTTTGTCCAGGAGTTGGAGCTGCACTTCGAAGTTGGTAGGCTGGTAGTGTGCCAAGATTCAGTCAAGGAAATCAGGTGAGTTTTTTGGGGTGGGAACAGCACAGAAAAATGCGGAAGAGCCCTGCCTTCAGACCTGCAGGGGGTGGAGACTGAGCCGATGGCTCTTGCAGATGACTTATTGTAAGGGTGGAAAGTGGGAGCTGAAAAGAGCCCCGTTCTCTGAATTCAGTCATTTACAGGATATCTGTGTAGACTGGAGAGTGTCAGAATAGGGGGATGGCTTGGAGTCTTAATATGGCCCTAGTAGTGCTGCAGTGGTTCTTGTGGAAAATCTCAGCCAAATGTTATCAGCTGGCTGTCAGCCCAGGCATAAACATGCTGAGGACTTAAGCCAAGTCTGGGTCCTTGAGGCACTGTTGTGTTACAAGTGAGGATAATAGAGAGCCTTGTGTGAGGCAGAAATCTCCTTCCTGTTCTGTAGTACTGCATACTGGGCCAGAAATGGCAGAGTATTCCATTTTGTCCTAGTACTTCTGATGCCTTGAAAGTGTTTACCCTTGCTGGTTCTTTAGAATAATCCACAGTCCTGTTAGCTGGGTCTTTCTGCTCCAGGTGACTACAACTGACTTAATACTTGAGAATCTTTTACTTGTAAGCATAAACTCAATCCGGTTGGATACTTGCCTGCATTTATCTAAGACTACTTCCTTTGACTCCTGTACTAGTCCTGTAGGTGTGCAGTATCCCAGGTGAGTAGTCTGGTGTATGATTAATCTCTCTGTACAGGAGAACTTCAGTGGCCTGCCAGTGGGGACCTACCAGCCTTTCACTAACATCCACCCACCACCAATTCCGGCAAACCCACCCACATATGAGTCTGTAAGTGCCTGAGCTGAATGGCCATTGCAGGCAGCAGAGGGATCCTCAAAGAAAGTGCAGTGGTAGCCACAGAGACGGGAAATGTTCATTAAGGACACTACTGACAGCCTTTGGAGCTTTTGGGGTCATGCTGGCATTGCTTATGGGTGTGGTGAATCACTGAGTGTGTGTGATGGGAGGATGACTTGTGGGGAGAAATTCCTTGTTCAATTCTGCTTTGGCTGCAAAGGAAAGCCAAGATTTCCCTTGCTGCATTGTTCAAGTAGCGATAAACAGTTAACAAGCAGAAGCAGTCTACAAATTCTGTTTTTTGCAATGGGAAGGGTTTATCACCTTGAATCTGTTTAATTATGGCTTTTGAACTAATTAATAGTTAGTCTGGATGACAGTTTTGGCTGCCCCAGATGCTGTATGTTTAAACATTCTTCCTTTCCCAAACTTCACTCAGTCCTTGGGGAACAACAAAGGAGAGGCTGAAGACTTCCCTTCTTTGCTTGTCTGTGGTTTTGTTGCTGTAGTTCGTGGTCATGCCTCCCCCACTCTGCTTTTGGTGACATGCTGCTTGTTTTTGCATTGTCCTGAGTAGGGAGGAGCGCAGCCTGTGTGTGCTGAACCTTGGGCTCCCTACACAGCAGCCTGAGTCTGGGAGGGGCAGGTGCAGCAGTGCAGGTGAACTGGGTGGGGATGGATGTCGCTGGCTGCAGCCTGCAGGGAATGAGGAGCTTTACCAGCACAACTGAGTATGCTGTGGGCCTTTGTCCCAGCCAGACCAAGACCTGAGCTGGGTCATTTCATACCCTGCTGCTGGTCACAAGGGCCTATGAGTGGGTTATGAGGAAAGGCAGAGTGAAGACTCATTCCTTTGTGTTTTGGACCTGATAGTGGATATACTCTGTTGATTCAGTTCCAGGGTATGGTCAGTGAAGCTGCTTTAATTGAAAGGGAGGGAGGGGAAAGCTGAAGTGCTGCCTCTGTTGCTTGGGAAGCGAGGCAGACTTTTTCCTAAGTCAGGGCTGCCTGCCTGGGGCAGGGAGGAGTGTGCCCTGCTCTGCTGGGACCGTGCCCCTGAGCTCTGCCTGCACACCAAAGTGACTGTGCCTGCTGGGACAGAGCTGTAGTAACTGAGTCTTTTTCAGATTGATGAGCCGAATGCTGACAAGGACGTTGCTGCACCAGTGCCTGGTGAGTATGCCCAGAGGTTTGGGAAACTGGGCGTAAGGGGGTGCTCAGAAAAACCCACCAGTGCTGCCGGTTTGCTGGCACGACCTTTCCTTTGTGCAGCTGTTTGGCCTGGTGAATGTGTGCTGATGCAGTGATACTTCTTGTTTATAAACAGGGCCTGAGCCCAAGCCAGAAGGTTCTCCTAAAGCAAGAGCTGGAGCTCCTAATACGTTTGATAACTTTGTGCTGCCTGAGTTACCATCTGTGCCGGACACGTTGCCCACAGCATCTGCTGGCGCCAACTCCTCTGCCTCAGAAGACATTGACTTCGATGATCTTTCTCGGAGATTTGAGGAACTAAAGAAGAAGACCTAAAACATCCTGGGCTGCAGGAAGGAGGGGCAGGAGCTGCGAAATCTTCTCTCTGAAAAGGACTCCCCTTGAAATTGGTTTCCTGTATTAACCTCAAATGAACATGCTCTTCATTTTGAGCTCTCTTCCTGCTATACTTACACCAAGTGCTGCCACTTTCCTGATCTTTGTTGCTCCAGGAGGTGAACTGTGGGGAATCACGTGAGACTGGGCCCCCGTCAGACTGGGGAGCTGTATGGGGGAGCTGCGCCTGATGTCCTGGGCACTGTTCCTGGCTGCCTCCATGATGGCTCGGTGCTCCCAGAGGAGGCTCCCTCTTGGGGAGTCCTTGCTGGCCTTCATGGTGTTCTCAGGCGGGTCTGTGCCTACGGTGTCACGTCCTGCCTGGGCCCACTGGGAGCGCAGCTGGCCATGCAGAGGGCAGAGCTGGGGGGGCTCTGCTGCTGCCCCAGGGCTCCTGCTGAGTGCTGAGCGTGTGTGGAGCGCCGGGGTCAGGGACTTTGTTTTTCCCCAAGCCGGGGTGAGGCCTCCCAGGGCTGTACCTTCCCTGGCTGTGCTGTCTGTCCCTGTCCCTGTCCCGTCCCTCGCGGTGCGTTCCAATAAACCCGGCCCGGGCCCCGCCGCGCGGGGGCGGCGCCTGCGCAGAGGGGAGGGCCCTCGCTCCGCCCTCTGCCGCGCCGCTATTGGCTGGAGGGGTCCGGGCCCCGCCAATCACCGAGGGGGCGCCCGGAAGTGCTTTGCGCGCGGCGGGCTGAGGGGATGGCGGGGCCGCTGCGCGTGAGCGGCGTGGGGAACCGGGGCCCCGGGAACGGCGGGGAGGGGGGACACACCGGGGAATGGGGGGGGGCCCGGGGGTGGTTAGGCTTGGCCGGGGCAGCGGTGGGTCGAGCGGGCAGGGACGGGTTTGTGGGGGGGGGCCGGGGGTGGGGGCCGGGGTGTGTGAGGGCATGGCACCGGAGGGGCGTGCTGGTGCCGAGGGGGGATCGGTGCCGGTAGTGGGATGGGACGGGTGTTGGTGCGGGATGGGGTCGGTGCCGGGTTGGGATCCGTGCTGGGGTGGGGCGGGGGCTGGTCCCGGGATGGGGTGGGTCCTGGGATGGGGCGGGTCCCGGGGCGGGGTGGGTACCGGGGTGGGACGGATGTCGGGGTGGGGCCGGTGCCGGGATGTTGCAGGTGCCGGGATGGGGTGGGTACCGGTTTGGGGTCCGTGCCGGGATGGGGCGGCTGCCGGTCAGTGCTGATCCCTTCCCGTAGGGCCGGGTGCTGGCGCTCGGAGGCTGCGGGCTGCTGCTGGGCGCGGCGCTGGCGGCGGGACACGATCGGCTGTGCGCGGCCGCGATGCCCGCGGTGCGGGCGCTGCCCCCCGAGGCCGCCCACGGGCTGGCCCTGCGCGCCGCCGCCCTCGGGCTGCTGCCCCGCGCCCCGCCCGACCACCCCGCAATGGTGCGGCTCTGACGGGGGACACGGGGGGACAGGACGGGGGCACGGGTCCCTGTGGGAATGTGCCGCGGGACGCCACGAGGGTCTCCGGGGCAGGCACCCCCTGAGGACACGCGTGGGGCGGAGGGAGGGACGGAGGTCGGGGGAGGCAGCCGGAGATGCTCGTGGGGTGAGACCCGAGCTGTGGCTCCCGAGCTTGGGGCGCGCTGACCCAGACCCGGCCCCGCAGGAGGTGCGAGTCTTCGGGCAGCGATTCCGCAATCCGGTGGGCCTGGCCGCTGGCTTTGACAAGCAGGGTGAGGCTGTCGATGGACTGTACAAGATGGGCTTTGGCTTTGTGGAAGTGGGGACCGTCACACCCAAGCCCCAGGAAGGGAACCCCAAGCCCAGGGTCTTTCGGCTGGAAGAGGACGAGGCGGTCATCAACAGGTGAGATCTGAGGGCACCTGCTCTGCTCTGTGCTGCCATCTGCCCACCCCGATGGTGCTTATTTGGGTGAGGTGAGAGGCAATCTGCACTAGCACAGCTGGCTTGCACTCACAGGGCAGCAGGTCCCTCTTGGCCAGCACCTGCAGGTGCACGTGGCAGTGCAAGGGTATTTGGGTGCTCCCAGCTCTGTACTTGGTGCTGTGGTGGCTTTTGGGTTGGATGTGTTGAGCAGAGCTGCAGAGACTGCATCTGCCTTGTGTTTCTCCCATGTCCTGTTTGGGACTGGTGGATACCAGCCCAGCCCTGAACCCTCTCTGTCCTGGTGCAGGTATGGATTCAACAGCCATGGCCATGATGCAGTGGCACGTAGGCTGCGGGCCCGCCAGGAGGTGCAGACCAGGCTCACTGGTGGTGAGACAAGCTTGTAAGACTTTGCTCTTGGGGTCTGCAGGATGGGCTTGGGGGTCTCCCAGATAGCTGTAGGCTAGGGAAGGTGTGTAACACCATTGTCTAGGCACAGGAGCGCTCTGGCCAGAGCTAGGTATGCTTGGACAGCAGGACCCTCTTGGGCCTGTAACTTCTCCCCCTTGGGACTGTGATCAGGCACCTTTCTCCTGCCATTTTCTCTGGGATTAAGCTCAACTTACTGCTTTATGCAGAACATGTTAAAGCCAAAGCCAAGAGGACCCCAGCTGGGCAGATCCTGAGAGCAACCTCTGCCAGGCTGGAGGCTGTGGTGCTGGGAGGTGCGAGTGGGGTGGCTGTGGGACAGTGCCAGGCCAACTTTCATGAAACATATGGGCTGCATATCCCCATCTTGATTTTCACTGCTCCTGGGGCCTCCCTTTTTGGTGCTCTGACCCTTGGGTGGTGGTTGGTCCTGCTGCCCTAGTTCAGGCATGTCTGTGTTCCAGCGGGGATGCCCCTTGGAATCAACCTGGGCAAAAACAAGAACTCCATCGATGCTGCAGCTGACTACGTGGCTGGGATCAAGACACTGGGCCCTTTGGCCGACTACCTCGTTGTGAATGTGTCCAGCCCAAACACCCCAGGGCTGCGGGACCTGCAGGGCAAGGCTGAGCTGTATGACCTGCTAAGCAAGGTGGGTGACTGCCCCCTAGCCAGCCCAAAATGCAGCTGCAGCACTGGATGCATCCTGTCCCCTGGCAGTGTCTGCTCCACTCCAGCCTGTGGGTTTGTCCTGGCATGGGGAGAAACGGGATGGCTCTCAGGAGTGGTGGGCAGGGCCGCTGAGATGTCCCCTGGTCAGCTGCTGCCATGGGGTGCACCAGGGCACTGTGCCCCAGCAAAGGGCTCAGGAGCAGTGAGGTATTGCCATTCACTCTGCTCTTGCCAGAGGCAGCAAGTCGTGCACCCCACAGCTTCGGGCACTGTCGGGGTCCTATGCCAGTCGTGTTCCCCAGGCCCTATATGGAGGGCACATCTCCTGTTAGCACTGCCATGTATAGGAGCAGGGTCTGTTTCTGTGCTGCCTGTGCTCATGCTCAGGGCATGAGACTTCTCCCTACCACGCACTGACCCGTGCATCTGCAGGTGCTGGCGGAGAGGGACCTGCTGCCCTGCAACCACAAGCCAGCCGTGTTGGTGAAGATCGCCCCTGACCTCACTGCACAGGACAAGCATGACATCGCCAGCGTTGTCTGTGAGGTGAGATGGGAAGGGGAGGCTGGTGCTCCTCCTGCTTCGCCTCACACTGCACCGGGGCAGGACCACGGTGCTCCCGATAGGTCTCTTCTCTGAAGGACAAGTGCATCTGCAGCTCTCTGGCAGCCATAGAGATGGTATCCTGGGTAGGTTGGAGTCTGCGAAGACCTATGTGTGTCACCAGACCTTGGGTGATCCAGACAGTCCAGGCAGTGAGGGGCAGTTGCTTTGTCCCCAGGCATGCTTCTGGGTCATGTGCTGAGGAAGTCCTGACCTGGCAGGCCAGGGATGGGATGGGGGGAGCTGCTTGTTGCAGTTGTGTCCTCATGCTGCTGCCCCTCTCAGCTAGGTGTGGATGGGCTGATTGTCAGCAACACCACCGTGAGCCGCCCCAGCAGCCTCCAGAGCAGACAGCGCATGGAGCCTGGGGGCCTCAGTGGGAAGCCTCTGCGGGAGCTCTCCACACAGACCATCAGGGAGATGTACTGCCTCACTCAAGGTGGGGGCAGAGCAGAGCGGGGGGCATGTGCCAGCATCGCCTGTGCCATCCTGACCCTGCGCCTGCCCACAGGCCGGGTGCCCATCATTGGGGTGGGTGGGGTGAGCAGCGGGCGGGATGCCCTGGAGAAGATCCGCGCTGGAGCCTCGCTTGTGCAGCTGTACACAGCGCTTGTGTACCACGGGCCAGCAGTGGTGGGGGCAGTGAAGCAGGAACTGGAGGAGCTGCTGAGGTGAGGAGGGCCCAGGATGGCTCTAAACAGCTGTGTCCTGGTGCCAGAGCAGTGGCACTGTGGGGCTGAGCTGCAGCCCCAGGCTGGCCTAGCCATCACACGCTGTCCCTGGTTAGGGAGCAGGGCTTCAAGAATGTCATGGAAGCAGTTGGAGCAGATCACCGGGGCTGACACACTGCAGAACCAAGGTCTAGCCAGGAGGAGCCATGGCTGAGCAGGGATGGGTCTGATAATTCCAGTGCTGGGCAGGCTGGAACTGAGCCAAGGTCCTGCTCCCAGCCCCTGAGAAGGGTCTGTGATGGGTGAAGCAGGGGCTGCACTGGTGGGGAGCAGGGGAAGGGGGCTCCATGCCAGTGCCACTGTCCAGGGCTGTGTTTTGGCTTCCCTGTGGGCAGCAGAACCCAGCCTGCCTGTCAATAAACGTTTGGCTCAGCCGATCCCATGTGCTGCTCTGGGGATACCCCATGGGCTGGAGGGATACAGCCCAGCTCTCCTGAGCCAAGCAGGATCAGCTCGCTCGCTGTTGCTCCCACTGTTCCCAGGGACTGCCTGGGGCTCTGGGGAGTTCTCACCCCGCTCTGCAGTGCCGGGGTGTCCGTGGGGCCTGTCCCCCCTGGCCATCCCTGCCTGACCCCCCCTGCCTGTCCCGGCCGGGCCCCCTCTCGCCTGCTCCGCCCCGTGACCCCGCGGGGCGGGGTTCCCCAGGCCGGAAGTCCTCCAGGTTCCATAGAGCTGTCCGGCGGAGCGGGCGCTCCCATAGGCTGTGCACGCCGTGTCTATGGTGTTGGCGGCCAGAGCGGCCGCTGGCGCGGAGCACTGTGGGGCGGCGATGGCGGCGCTGGGGCCGCGGGGCCGCGGGCGCTGAGGCCGCTGCGGGGCCCGGGCGGCGCTGCGGCCGCGATGGCCGCGGCGAGCGAGGAGTCGCTGCACCGGCTGTCGGGGACGAGCCCGGGCAGGGAGGCCGGCGGGCTGGTGCTGCGGGAGCGCGGCGCCGAGCAGCACGTCTTCAAGGCGCCGGCCCCGCGCGCCTCCCTGCTGGGGCTGGACGTGCTGGCGGCGCAGAAGCGGCGGGAGCGCCAGGAGGAGGCGGCCGGCGGAAAGCGATCCCGGGTCGCGTCCTACAAGGACTGGGAGGAGGGCCGTGACGAGGCGGGCAGCGCCGAGGAGGACGAGGAAGAGGCCGAGGCCGAGCGGAGCAGCCGCAAAGTTCGCAGGAACAGGTGGGACCTGCCGGGGCTCCCGCACGGGAGGGCGGCGTGGAGTGAGCACAGCCGGTGTGTCGGGGCCGCAGCCCCCGGCGCGGCGGGGAGGGAGCCCCGAGGGGCACGGAGGGTGGGACTGGAGCTGTGCGAGACCGGCTGAAGAGCAGCTATTGCTCACCAGTTCTTAGCTCAACACTCGCTGCTGTGCCCTCCTAGGCATTACCGCTCCGTCCACGTGGAGACACCTTCTTACACAGGGGGTGTCAGCGAGGAGTTCTGGGAACGCAGCCGGCAGCGGGAGAGGGAGCGTCGGGAACACGGAGTCTTTGCCTCATCCAAGGAGGACAAAGAACGGAAGAAAGAACGCAGCAGGGATCGGGACCACGATCGTAAACGGGACCGTGGTAACCGCTCAGAGACCTTTGTGGCGCTTCTTGCATTGGGTCTGGGCTTGTCTTTCAGCCTGTTTGTAGCCCTTAGCTAATGTTTGTGGTGATTTCTGCAGCAGACTTGGGAAGCCTGTTTGTGCAGTAGGCACCTGATCCTACTTTCTTTTCGCAGAGGAGCGAGACAGGAGTCGTCACAGCAGCAGATCAGAGAGGGATGGCTCATCAGAACGGAGCAGCAGGAGGAGCGAACCCGAGAGCCCCCGACATCGGCCCAAAGGTGGCAGTGGGGCTTGGTAGAGCTCTTGTGTGAGATCTAACAGGGAGGGGCTTGGGCTTTGGTTTTTTTTGCTTACTGCTGGTTGTCTTAGGACAGAGGTTGTAGAAAAGCTTGTACCCTTTAATGTTTGTGGTTCAGGCAAGCATTAAAATGCCAGCTGGACATGGGTCTTGTGAGAGCAATGTGCTAGCTCTGCAAGTATGCAGATCTGGCAAATCTCTGCACAGTGGGGTCCGTTCTGGGTCTGAGTGATGGAAACGTGACCCTTTGGCAATTCCTTGGAATCACTGGGTCAGCTCCTGCTCTTAGAGGGAGGGCAAATGGGTACTCTCTCTCCCCGCTCCTTGCTAGAAGGTGTTAGGTGGCTCCAGGTGCTTTGGGATGCTTTTTGAACATCAGGTGTCAAACCCCATCTCGTCTGACAGATGCAGCCACACCATCTCGCTCTAGCTGGGAGGAAGAGGACGCTGGCTACAGCAGTGCCCGCCGCTCACAGTGGGAATCTCCCTCACCCACGCCTTCCTATCGAGACTCAGAGCGCAGCCACCGGCCCTCGTCACTGCGGGACACAGACCGGAGGGAGCGGGACAGGTACCAGTGCCTGAGGCTGGGCTCTGAGCTGTGGAGCTGCAGAAACGAGACAGTGTGCTTATGAGCAGTGCTTGGCTGTGGGCACCAGTTCTTCCCTCCTGCTGTGTTTGCAGGTCTGTGAGGAGCAGGTCCTCGGATAAGACGCCACTGCCCACCCCGTCGTACAAATACAACGAGTGGGCTGATGAACAGAAGCACCTGGGCTCCACACCGCGGCTGTCCCGAGGGAGAGGTGAGGAGTCTGATCTGGGCTGCCCAGGGCAGGCAGCACAGAATCCCCTTGCCTGCAGCACAGGGTTGGCTCCATGGGGTTTCCTAGGGAGCGTTCTGGACCAACTGGCTCACCCCTAGGGCGACGTGCGGATGGGGAGGAGGGCATCGCCTTCGAGACAGAGGAGGAGAGGCAGCAGTGGGAGGATGACCAGCGGGTGAGAGCTGGGGGCTGGTGAGGGGCTGGGGGCCACTGGGCTGTGGGGGATAGTCAGAGCTCAGTCCCACACCTCTCCCTTCCCAGCAAGCTGACCGGGACTGGTACATGATGGATGAGGGCTACGACGAGTTTCACAACCCCTTGGCCTACTCCTCGGAGGAGTACGTGAAAAAGCGTGAGCAGCACTTGCACAAGCAGAGTCAGAAGCGGATCTCAGCGCAGCGGAGGCAGATCAATGAGGTGGGGCCAAGATGTGGGCTTGGCTGCTCTGAATGCATGGGGTCTGCTGCCCCTTGGGAGACCCATGGGCTGAGCCCTTGCTCTCAAGTGGAGAAGGACACTCTTGGTCTTGGCTCGGGCTGAGGGAGGGCTCACAGGGAAACTGGTTGAGTTCCCCTGGAAATTCCAGCTCTGTGTGTCCTGCATGGGCAGAATTTGCCATCGGTGTGGCTAGTGGATCGCAGTGTCCAGGGCAGCAGGAGTGCAGAGGGCCATGCTCTGCTGTTCTGGGTGCGAGGTACATTTACTGGGATTGTCTGTTGTTGGCCCAATGGATGCTGGGGCCAGCTGCCCTCGATACATGAGCAGGACTATGTCCAGGCTTCCTGGTGTACTCTGAGTGGGATAGAGGTCTACCCTGCATGTCTTTGGAGACAGTCCTGTTGACCATGGGCCTTGCGTGGCCAGTCTGTTTCTTGCACACTACTTCCAGCTACTGTTTCTTCCCTCCTGTTTACTTTCAGGCTCCCTTAGCTGGAACTATCAGTTCCATGGTGTTGCCAGTGTGGGGCCCAGGCCTGAGCCTTGTGTTCTAGTGTGATCTCGGGGGCTTTCTGTGGGTCTTCTGTGCGTTTATGATCCGTTGTTTCCTGCAGGACAATGAGCGCTGGGAGACTAATCGCATGCTGACCAGCGGTGTGGTCCATCGGATTGAAGTGGATGAAGATTTCGAAGAGGATAACTCTGCTAAAGTTCATTTGTTGGTGCACAATCTGGTGCCCCCTTTTCTAGATGGAAGGATTGTCTTCACCAAGCAGGTAGAGGCTGCAGCTGAAGGTGCTGATGGCTGCACATGTGAGCCCTTTGTACTGAAGCAATGCCTTCTCCCTTCCAGCCAGAGCCAGTCATTCCTGTGAAGGATGCCACGTCAGATTTGGCCATCATAGCCCGCAAAGGCAGCCAGTTGGTGCGCAAGCACAGGGAGCAGAAGGAGCGTAAGAGGGTATGCTGTGACCTTTTGGCTTACTGCCCACTGTAAACGTTAAGTAGTGCCTCACAGCCTTGTTTGAACTCTGCACAATTCAGGCTTTGGCAGCAGTGATGGTAAGAAGTTTGTATTTTTGTGACCTGGGACCTCCTGGCAGCCCAGCTCGCTGCATTGCCTCATAGTATCTGCTGTAGTGTGATTGCCTCACCTATCTGCCTAGGACATGAATCACTGTGCACTTGTGCAGAGGAGGCTGATCCAAAGGACATTCAGAGATGGGAGATTTCTTCTCCCACATGGGAGAAGAAAGCAGCTGGAAGAATGCCAGTTAGGTTAGGGACCATCAGCAGGCAGTATGGCAGCAGGATATATCTTGTCATCTCCAAGCAGAGGAGTTGTGAGGAAGATTATGTTATAAGGTAGCAGATTCGTTTCTGGGGGTGTTTTCTAGGGCCTTTCTCTGAAGCTCACATGATGGCTGTGGGGAAAGCATAGATGTGTTCCTTGTACATTGAAACTGGGCTGGATTTGAATGGAGGTGGAAGCTAAACTGATAGAGATGGGAGAGAGGCCTGTGAGCACCTATCAGGGGCAGGAAGATTATCTCTGGTTCAGATCTGTGCAGGTTTAAGTTCAAATTTAATGGAAGGGTCAGCAGCTGGAACTGTTTTCTTAGGAAACACTTGCTCATCCTGTGCCTGTATCCATACCAGTGTCTTAAAATTCTGTTCCAGTTCATTTGGAAGAAGGAGACCTGATGTAGGAGTGGAGTGTGCGTTCAGCATTGTGAAATTGTGGCACTAACATCCTTTCCTTAGTCTTATGAGTAGGATTGTCTGTGCTTCTTGTGGTAAAGTTATGCTGCTCTCTGTGCTTCCAGGCTCAGCACAAGCACTGGGAGCTGGCAGGCACCAAACTGGGAGACATTATGGGGATCAAGAAAGAGGAGGAGAAGGATGAGCTGGTTACGGAAGATGGCAAAGTGGATTATAAGTAGGGGCTTGCTCTGACTTACTCTGCTCAGATGGTGATGGGGGCTGTGGGTATAACAAAGTGCAGGGAGAGGCAGCTTCAATACTTGTGGTGTTTCCTTAGGACTGAGCAGAAGTTTGCTGAACATATGAAAGAAAAAAGTGAAGCCAGCAGTGAGTTTGCCAAGAAGAAATCAATCCTGGAGCAGAGACAATACCTGCCCATCTTTGCTGTGCAGCAGGAACTGCTCTCCATCCTCAGGTATGGCTGCCAGGGCATCCCCAGGGCACTGGCCTGTTGGGGAACCCAAGTGAGGAATTCTCCCAGGACCATGGCTGTTTGGAAGCCCCATTCCTTTCTGCGGGTGGTGGCAGCTCCTGCCTGAGGAGAATGACACTTGGCTGGCGAACACAACTTTGTGGTGTACAAAGAAATACTTTTTCCCTTTACTCAGAGACAACAGCATTGTGGTTGTGGTGGGGGAGACAGGGAGCGGGAAGACAACTCAGCTGACACAGTACCTCCACGAGGATGGCTACACGGACTACGGCATGATTGGCTGCACCCAGCCCCGCAGAGTGGCTGCCATGTCGGTGGCAAAGCGGGTCAGTGAGGAGATGGGGGTGCGCCTGGGAGAAGAGGTGAGTCTGGCAGGGGCTGCAGGGGTACCACCCGATGACAGAGAGTGCACGGGGCTCTTGGAAGACTTGCTGGTATCTCTGCCCTCCCAGGTGGGCTATGCCATCCGTTTTGAGGACTGCACGTCCGAGAACACAGTGATCAAGTACATGACAGATGGGATCCTT
>JAWWEW010000020.1:20207649-20218421 GCA_035583185.1 Anabacerthia variegaticeps | reverse complement strand
AGCCCTGCAGGTCCACTTGTCTGGTGCTCCTGGAGACATCCTTGTCTTCATGCCTGGCCAGGAGGACATCGAGGTGAGCTGAAAGGGCAGGCACTGTCCTACCCCCTTGTTTTAGTCTGGTGTTTACACCCCTCTTTGTGTCTAGGTGACCTCAGAGCAAATTGTGGAGCACCTTGAGGAGCTGGAGAAGGCACCTGCTCTTGCTGTACTGCCAATCTATTCTCAGCTGCCCTCGGACTTGCAAGCCAAGATCTTCCAGAAGGTGCTGATTGTGTGCTCTGTGATGGGGTGGGGACAGGGAAAACCAGAGCAGGAGACAGTACAGAGCAGGAGTGAGAGGTGCAGGCATGTCTCTGCATTGAATGTGGAGGATGAGAGAAAGCATGTGCCTCCCTCCACCTGTCACTTGGGACTCTGTGTTGCTGCTCCAGTCTCCTCCTCAGGGGAGCAGAGCCTTGCCCAGGGGTGTGACTGATATGTAGTGTGCTTGCAGGCTCCCGATGGGGTCAGGAAGTGCATCGTTGCCACTAACATTGCAGAGACCTCACTGACAGTGGATGGCATCATGTTCGTGATTGACTCTGGCTACTGCAAGTTGAAGGTCAGCCAGGATTTCCTGTAATGTCTGTCTGTGATCTCTGCTGCAGTTGTGATCCAGCCTTCATCTTACTTCATCTGATCTGTGTCCTGCAGGTTTTCAACCCCCGTATAGGCATGGATGCCCTGCAGATCTACCCCATCAGTCAGGCCAATGCCAATCAGAGGGCAGGCCGAGCTGGCCGGACAGGCCCAGGTCACTGCTTCAGGTGAGCACGTCCTGTCGTATCCCCAGCTTGGCATCAGGTTACATATTTTTGGTTTTTTCACTGGAGCTGTTCATTAGCTTGAACTTTGAGGGGATGTGGGCAGTAGGCAGGCCTGAAGGCCTCCTTTGGACCCAGTGCTTCTGCAGAGAAGAGGGTGTGCTCCAGCTTCTTCCCATGTCCATCTTCACTTGTGGCTGTTCTGCCCTGGTTGCTGGCAGGATAATAGCCAAGACAGAGGCCTTTTCCCAAGCTTTGCTCTGAGACCAGGGAAGGGCTGTGCTTGGGTGGGTGCTGTGCTGCAGCCCAGACACCCCAATGTGCTGGGGAGGCCACACTTTGGCTGTGGGAGAGGTGCCTCCCCAGGGTCCCACTGTCGGGGTGTAGGGATGCTGCCTTGTGCCATGCCAGGCTGGGCTGGCCTGGACAGAGGCTAGCAAGTGTGTAAGGAGCACAGTGGCTGAAGCAGGGGGAGCATGCTCTTGGTGTCTGTTCCCAGGCTCTACACCCAGAGTGCCTACAAGAATGAGCTGCTGACGACCACGGTGCCCGAGATCCAGCGCACCAACCTCGCTAACGTAGTGCTCTTGCTCAAGTCCCTGGGTGTGCAGGACCTGCTACAGTTCCACTTCATGGATCCACCCCCCGAGGACAACATGCTGAACTCCATGTACCAGCTGTGGATCCTGGGGGCCCTGGATAACACAGGTACTGGCTGCTGGGGAAAGTTGCCAGCACATGGAACTGGGACCTGCCCAGCTGCTGATCAGGGATTCCTGGGCTGTTCCTGCAGGTGGTTTGACCTCAACGGGACGTCTCATGGTAGAGTTCCCACTGGACCCTGCACTCTCCAAAATGCTCATTGTCTCCTGTGACATGGGTTGCAGCTCTGAGATCTTGCTCGTTGTCTCCATGTTGTCTGTGCCTGCCATCTTTTACCGGCCTAAGGTACCTGTTTTGTTCCAGCAGCCCGGGGCTTTTCCCTGCCCTTTGCCCCTGCCCTTTGACTAACCCATGTTGTTTGCTCACCCTTCAGGGACGAGAGGAGGAGAGCGACCAAGTGCGGGAGAAGTTTGCTGTTCCAGAGAGTGATCACCTGACTTACCTGAATGTTTACCTGCAGTGGAAGAACAACAGCTATTCTACCTTGTGGTGCAATCAGCACTTCATCCATGCCAAGGCCATGCGGAAGGTGAGGCTGTGGCCATGAGCCTGGGGGATGGAGCCTTGTGCAGGAGAGGGATCTGACCAGCACACACCTCTGCAGGTGCGGGAGGTGCGTGCCCAGCTCAAGGACATTATGGTGCAGCAGCGGATGAGCCTGGCGTCCTGTGGTACGGACTGGGATGTTGTCAGGAAGTGCATCTGTGCTGCGTATTTCCATCAGGCTGCAAAGCTGAAGGTGAGAGGTGTCTGAGCTGCCCAGGGGCTGTGAGGCACTGCCTGGAAACAGGTAGGCTAAGCACACTTGTTTTTGCAGGGCATAGGGGAATATGTGAACATCCGCACAGGCATGCCCTGCCACCTGCACCCCACAAGTTCTCTGTTTGGCATGGGCTACACACCAGACTACATTGTGTATCACGAATTGGTTATGACCACAAAGGTGAGCTTGAGCTGAGGGCTAGCCGGAAGGGTGACAAGTGCTCTGAGGGAGATGGGAGGGCTGCAAGACTGGGATCTGTCTGAGTGGCAGTTCTGAGCCTTTCCCATCTATTCCATTTGGCATGTTTCTGTCATCTGCAGGGTCCTGTTTGTCTCTTTCCCAGTATTTTTCCCTGGCATCTGTGAGACCTCCTTGTAGTCTCACCATAGCCACTCCAGCCCATAGCCACTTCTGAGGCCAGGAGGAATTGTCTGGAAGGCATACAGTCCCAGCCTGAGAAGTGTCATCATCAAGTCAGGGAGGAAGGGAGCTGCCATGGCTCTGGGAATGGTGCCTAGGCCCCAAGAGTACCATGCTGCTACCCTGGTCTTCCCTTCTGTCCCTGCAGGAATACATGCAGTGTGTCACTGCTGTGGATGGAGAGTGGCTGGCAGAGCTGGGCCCCATGTTCTATAGTATCAAACATGCTGGCAAGTCACGCCAGGTAAGTCTCCTGTCCAAGACAAGCTGGCAGATGGCGGACCCACTGTGGGGCTATTCTGCTGCTGTGTGTGTGCTTTGACATGGAGGGGCCTGCAGGGAGTCTGCTGCTGGCCATCCCTCTCCTGTCCCTGACCTGCTGCTGCCTTGCTCCAGGAGAACCGCCGCCGTGCCAAGGAGGAGGTGTCTGCCATGGAGGAGGAGATGGCATTGGCCGAGGAGCAGCTGCGTGCCCGCCGGGAGGAGCAGGAGCGCCGTAACCCACTGGGCAGTGCAAGGTGGGTGCTGGCCCTGCCTGGCAATGGCTTGCCTCTGTGGAGGATCCCAGCTTCCCCACGGGCGTTCCGGCACAGCAAAAGGTTGCATTTTCCATTTATCACCCTTGTCCTCTCTGGCAGATCTACAAAAATCTACACCCCTGGGCGGAAGGAGCAGGGGGAGCCCCTGACGCCACGACGCACCCCAGCCCGCTTTGGTCTCTAGGAAGGCAGTACCTGTTGCTTTGAGGCTTAAGGACTTCCAGGAGCAGCGGAGTCTCAGGAGAGTGCCTGACTCCCCTGATCACTGTATTCTGTGAGATCTCTACAGCTTGTGGCCCAGGAAGGCTTTGGTGCTTGGCACTAATTTTGCTACAGAACAGAAAGAATTTTATTTGTTTAAAAGTTGTCAGTCTAATCCTTGCTTTATTTTTCACTGCTTCTTGTCCCAGAGGTGAGTGTTGGGTGGAGGCAGCTCTGCAGAATTGTGCAGGGGTGGTGCTGTCAGGTTGTTGCCGTGAAGAACCTGGAGCAAGGCACAGAATTACAGTGACCTGGACGGAAGACAGATGCAGCCTGTCCCTGTTTCAACCCTGGCCCATACTCCTGCAAAGGCAGTTCTCCCACATGCCCTGGTGCCTAGCTGTCCCTGCACATCTGAGATTGTCAGCCCAACTCTGTTCCAAGCCAGGCTGTGCCTGGAATTCTGCTTACCTTCTCAGCTGCTGACACCTGTGGGGCTGCTCAGATGTTCTGACTATGAAATGTGGGCTTTCCATCCTGCCTGCTGTATCTTGAATGCCTGTTTGTAGCCTGCGTCTCCTCTGCCACCCTGCTGAGCTCTTCCTTAAGGAAAGCCAGCTCCACCTTGCAGACAACCAGCTGCTCTTCTCGCAGAGCCAGGGCTCGCTCACTGTCGACATGTAGCTGCTGCCAGTGTTGGGCTTGTCTGCTCAGCTCCTGCAGCCTCTCCTGGAGGGAGGAGACCTGCCCGTGGCACAGTAAGAGACACAGGCTGAGGACAGACTCCTGGTGCCCCATGGAAAGGCTTGAGACATCCTTACCTGCTGCTTGCTCTGCCTTTGTGTCTTGTCGACTGCAGTGTTTTGTTCCTGCTTGGCACTCTCTCTCCGCGTTTGGGCCAGTTGTGCCTGCAGGTTGGCTGTGTCCTGCACCTGCCCACAAAGCTGTGGGTCAGGGAGGGTGGTTGGCTGCACCATGGGCAGGCTGAGCCTCTCCCGGAGGCAGGAGAGGGCTTTGGCACTGAGGCTGCATCCCTGTCCTGCCTTGCCCTTACCTGTTGCTGCGGACTCTGCTGCTCCTGGGCCTCGGTGGCTTGCTTGCTCTGCTCCTGTGTCCCCAGCTGCAGAGAAGGCAGTGCATTGGTGGGTTGGCCTCATGCTGCATGCCCTTCCCCTGAGCAGGGGCACAGCTGCCCTCCTTGCACTGCAGGAAGCTCTGGGCCAGCTGGTGCCCAGCTGTGTGAGGTGGTGGAGATGGGCTGCCATTGCTGCTGCCTGCCCTGTCCCAGTGTTTCTGGGGGAAGTGGAGAGCAGCACTCAACCCTGCAGCATGTTTTAGGACACTGGCTGTAGTGGCTCCTGTGCCCCCCTGGCTACTTCCCTCCAGGTTTAGCGCAGTGGCTGGGTGGTTGCTGGCGCTGACCTGCTCAAGCTGCTTTCTGCTCTCCACTGAAATATCATGTCTGGTGTCAGAATGGCTGTAGGCAGCCATGTAGGAGGTGACCTCTGTCTGCACTGCTTGATCCTTCAGTTGGAAGGGTGCACCACTGACCTATGGGTACCAGTAGGATGTGGGATCACTCTCTGCCCCTGCTGTACAGAGCTGGGGCTGGAGACAGAGCCACTTTGTGTCAGCCCGTGGGCAATGAGCAGTGGGGGAGGACCAGTGGCAGAGGAATGTGGCCTGCACCAGGTGGAAGGCTGCTGGCTCCTGGCCCTGTCATCTCTGTGCAACCCACACTGTGCCCTCCCTGTTGTAGCAGTGTCTGCTGCACACCTAGCAGCCCTAGAAAGCCATCCCTGACGTCCCTGTGACAGACCATAGGCACAGGGAGAGTGGTGATCCCAGCTCACTGGCAAGGTTGCAGGTTGCAGCAGTGCCACCAGCCCTGGAACAGTGCCCAGGGTGTCAGTGGGATCATTGGGGGCTGCACTCTTCCAGCTCTGCTCAGCTGGGTAGACTGGGTTGTGCCAGCCATGCCTGCCCTGTGACTGTGCTGCTCCATGCAGGGTGTGGAGCTAGAACCCTGTGCCCTGTGTAACTGGCAAGACATCCCCTACCCTCCCATGGAGGGTCACCAGCTGTTTGCACAGGCTGTGGGACAGGCATGGTACCTGGCCTTTGATGGGATTGCAGTGGGGAACACATGCAGCTTGGCCTGTGGCTGTTCTGCCCAGCAATGGTACCTTGTCCTTCAGCGCCTGGAACTGCTGCATGAGTAAGACCAAGTCCTGGTGCTCCTGCTCCACTGCACACTCCTGCTGCTGCAGCTGGGCCAATTGCTTGCGGTTCACGTCCCTGCAGAAGTCCAGGTCCCGCTTCAGTGACTCTGTCGTGGCCAGTACCTCAGCTGGCTCCAGCTCCTGCTCCTCTGTGTCCTGGCATGCTGTGGGCTCCCCATGCCCTGGCTCCAGCACCACTGCTTGCCTTTGGCCCTAGGACATGGTATGAGCAGCATCTGTCCAGCTGGCCACTGTGGCCAGCCCATCTTGCAGCTCCTGCCTGGGCAGGCACCAGGGATGGACAACACTGGCAGTCCTAGTTTTGTGCAGAGCAGCAACAGAGCATGTTGCTGATGGGTGAGTGCAACCCTATCCTGCCCCAGGCAGCACCACTCTCTGTGTGCGTGCGTGTGTGTGTGTGTGTGTTTCTGACAGCACCCCTGGGCTCACAAATGGCCAAACCCCAACACTGCTGGCCCTTGGCACTGCAGTGATGCCAGCATGAACTGTGGCAGTGTGGGAAGTTGTGGCCATGGTACCAGTGCAGCCAGAGCAGGACTGGATGACCCCAAGTCCTTGTGCTCTTCCCAAGCTCCAGGGACGAGCAAGGCTGGCCAGGGTCTCCTGTACCACCTGGCCACCAGCTTGTGGCCATACAACCAGCACCTGGGTTGGGCATGGGGTTGGCACTGCTCACCTGGGGGTGCCCGGCCTCTGTCTCCTGCTGAAGCTGCTGGATGGAGTTGCTCAGCTCTGGTGTTGTCTCCTCTGCCCCTGGCAGCCCTCCACAGGAACCCTCAGGCTGGCCCTGAGGTGCAGGAAGCTCCCTGGATGTGCCACGTTTCGGCCACTCGCTCACTTCTGGAAGGACCACAACAGGGGACAGGCCTTTCCTGTGCTGCCAGACAATCCCAGGGATGTCACCCAGCCCTCCCCTGGCATTGCTGGCACTGCCAGTCCCCGCAGCAGGAGCACCTGTCGCCAGCAGGAGAGGCCGAGCCCGGCACTCCTAGACAAGCAGGCTAGAGCGGTGGGGACTGCAGCCCTCCCCTCAGCAGCACCTGCCCCACCACTGCCCACGGTCCTCACCGCAGCCTTCCTGGGCCATGACCCTGCTCTGCCACCACCACCAGGTCACCAGGTCCTGGGCACCATGCTCAGAGCCAGGCCAGGGCACAGCAACCCCCCGTGCCAGGGCTGGGCCTTGCCCCCCTCACGCCGCCCTCAGGCCGGGCCGGGCCCGTGGCTGGCCCAGGACACACCACAGGCCTGTGCCCAGAGCACAGGTAATTCTGCCTCAAGTAATTCTGTACGAGGGGTTCAGTGCAGAGCAAGGGGTGATTTGGTCACACATCAGAACGTGAGCAGCTCGGGGCTGTGCCCTGGAGCAGCCAGCCACGCTGCCTGCCCAGTGTGGCCCCTCTCCCCACACCCCGCGGCCGGGGCACGGCCTGGCAGGGCTGCAGGCCCGGGGAGGCTCAGGGTGTGTGCCCAGGAGAGCAGCCCTGCTGGGGGCACCCCACAGCACCCAGAGCAGCGGGACGGGGCTCTGGGTGCCAGCAGCGCCCCGGGGGTGCCCGAGCGTGGGTACAGACCTGCCGCCGGCCTGGGCTGGTGCCGCAGGGCTCCCCCTGCGCCGGGCTGGCCCCCGCCGCGCTCGGTGCCGTCCCACAGGTGAGTGTTTTAACTGGAAATGTCCAGGGCCGGGCCGGGCCTAGGAGGTGCCCGCAGATATACCATAATAGCGACCACGGGTTGCTATGGCGACCTGCTCCGCCAGCGGGCCGCAGCCACAGGCGGTTGGAGCGGGCGCAGCTCCAACAGTCCTGGGAATGGGGCTGCAACCCCCCCCGGCCACGGCACCGCTGAATGTGGCCCCAATTCCTGCCCCTGCAAGGGAATGAAATCCCCCTGCAGGTTTCCGTGCAGTTCAGGCGGCGGCAGCCGGGACAGGAGGCTCCGTGGGGCACAGGCCTCGCGCCACGTGTGCCGTGTTGGGTCGTGCCACGCTGTGAGAGCTGCGGGCAGAGCCTGCCTCGGAGGGCTTGGGCCTGCTCCGTCCCCCTGTGAGCCCCTGGGGCAGCCCCACAGCCCTGACCCACAGCTCTGCCCCACAGCCTTGGCCTCCAGCCCTGCCCCACAGCTCTGCCCCACAGCTCTGCCCCACAGCTCTGCCCCACAGCCTTGGCCTCCAGCCCTGCCCCACAGCTCTGCCCCACAGCTCTGCCCCACAGCCCTGCCTCACAGCCCTATCCCATAGCCCTGACCCCCAGTCCTGCCCCACAGCTCTGCCCCACAGCTGCCCACCTATGGTTGGCTGGTGCTGAGGGGACGGGGCGGTCGAACCAGCCCCTCTGCTGGGTGAGCCGCAGTCCTGGGGGTTGGAGTTGTCTCACTTTAATTACTGCCGTAATGTTATGCTTTTCATTGCCATGTTAATTGAAATTAAACAGCTGCCGCGTTCAGGCTGGGACAAAAGTGAATCCTTTTTCATTCCCCTCTGGTTTAATGAAGACTGACATGCTGGGAGAAAACAAAGGCAATCCTGCTGCTGCCTCGCACTGGCACACACAGCAGCAATTACTGGGGACCCTGTGGGCTGGCAGAGACACCCCGGAGCACCCCACAGCTGCCAGCCTCAGGCAGCCCAGTCCTGTGTCCCAGGGCACTCCCGCCCAAAGGGTCTGGTCAGAGGGATGCAGGGAATGGGACACCTACAACACGGGGGATGCCAGCACGGGGCTCTCAGTGCCCAGATGCTAAGTCCAGGCTTTCATTCTGTCTGTTAAGAAGCATGTGGCCACCAGCCATGCCCCAGTGTGGCCCTTTGGCTCTACCATGCTGCCAAAGTCCTGCCACCCCTGTGGGCTCAGCCAGCTTCAGCCTTGCGATGTTCACAGCCACCAATTGGCCCATGCAGCCCCTCAACCTCAGCCAGAGCAGGAGTGTCAGCACAGGTGGGTCCCTCTCTCCAGCTTTAATCTTTATTTCTGTTTTAGGACCAGGAGTTTGCTTGTGATGCCATTCAGAACTTTAAAATATGCATAATGAGGCACTGGTACAAACCTCATTAACACCCGCCTCCAACATCATTAAGATGTTTCCAAGAAAATTAATTGAGAGACTCATTAAAAATAAATTAAGAAAAATGTGTTGCAGAGCGCCTGCTTCAAGCTCGTAAATCACGGCTCAGAGCTCCAGGCCGCTGCACAGGCAATTAACGCCAGCCAATTTGTTTTATCCCGGCTGCGAAAATTAGAAAGCAGACATGGAGATTAGATTAGGGCTGTCTGTCAAGCGGAACTTGGAGTGAATATTTTAGGATACAAAATGGAAATCAGGAAAACAAAGCTGGGACTTCATTCCGGAGAGCTGGCAGGCAGAGGTGGGAGGGAGGAAGGAGGTTTGGATGTTCTCTGTTCTGAGGATGTTCCATGGCTGTGTGTCGATGACACCAATCTCATGTTTCCACCACCTCCAGCTCCATCCTCACCTGCTCCTTGCCCATCCTCAGTGGCTGCACAGACACCAACAGCCCCTCTTGGGGAGCACGGGCTCGCAGTGAGAGCTCTGTGCTGCTGTGTGTGACACAGCCCAAGCCAACATATCTCCCATGTGTGCCGATTACACACTTGGCTTAGCAAACACAGTGCAACTGGGTGAGAACACTGCTTGGGGCTCCATCAGCTTTGGGCCATTGGTGCTCCTTTGTCCATCCCCAGCACCTTCCACCACAGCAGCTGAAACCACTTTAAATTCATGAACTGAACTGCAGGGCCCCTCTGCAAAACAAGTGCTGTGATCCCCATTTCACACAAGGGAGCCAAAGGTGCCATGAGTTAAGGTCTTGCTTGTACCTACGTGAATGCACAAGCAGCTTGTGCAGCAGCAGCCACTGCACTGGCACATCCCAGTGGTGTGTGGGACACACCAGTGGCTGCCTGTGCAATGTCCATGGTGACATGGCCCCTGGGAGCAGTGGGGGCCTGCATGCTCCCCGTGCTCATGGGGCAGGGGGACCTTGGAGCTCTGGGAAAGGCTCTAGGAGACACAGGCACTGTGTCACCCTGCATAACTCAAGTAATTCTGTATGAGGGGCTCAGTGCAGAGCAAGGGGTAATTTGGTCACACATAACGTAAGCAGAAAGTGGGGATGGAACCATTAGTGTCTTGGGTCAGCAGGTAAAAGTGCACCTCGATCCGATGACTGAGGGATGAGACAAGCCAAAGTAAAACTGGAGTACAGCACACACAGGAGTGATTAACTATGGGCAGAACAAGCTGGACACTGTGGGTGGGCCACTGAAACCAAGTCTGGACAGCAAGTTTCCAGCTCTGCCCAACCTGTGCCTGATCCCAAGGGAGACACTGATGCTGGTGGTCCCGTGGTAGGGTGGGACACACCGAGAGTAAGGTCTTCACTGCCTCCCTGGTGCCCTGAGCCACGGTCCCCTCATCCCTGGGCATCTCTGGGGTGCACCAGGCTCCAGGTGAGCTACCTCAGGCCTCAGGCTGGAGGCTGTGTGCAGGCTCTGAGCCTGCTCAGGGGGCTCTGCCTGAGTGGCAGGGGAGCTGAGGTCACCTGTGGTCACTGTGTGCATGCTGGGGACCACAGACATGGCCTGTCCCACTTGGGCCAAACTCCTGGAACATTCCTGTTTCCAGCTGAAGTTTTCCATGCTGAACTTTTGCATGAAAATATACTTAAATCAGAGGTTTGATTAACTTCCTTGCAACTACACCTGAGTTATGGAATGAATGAAGTTTTGCATGTAAAAGTTACTAGTGTTAAAAATAATTGTAACCACAGGAAAAACAGCTACATATTTTTAGCTAGATTGAACCCCATCATCCAGTATTCCAGCTCCAACCTCAGAATCAAACACCAGCACACCAAACATGTTTTGGGCCCCCTCTGTCAGCCTTTGCTGGGAAGGGGAGAGGAAAAAAATAAAAAAAACAAAGCTGCTTGTGCATTTCAGTGACAAAACTGACAAAGATGACACAGGGCTGCTTGGCAGAGCCTGCTGCGGGTTTGAGGAATCGTGGAAGGGTTTGGGTGGGTAGGAGCCTTAAAGCTCATTCCATCCCACCCCCTGCCATGGGCAGGGACACCTCCCACCAGCCCAGGTTGCTCCAAGCCCCGTCCAGCCTGGCCTTG